>PVJA010029627.1:0-26494 GCA_004027025.1 Myocastor coypus
TTTTTTTTTAATTTTAAAGAAAAGAAAGAAATGGGACTTGGCAGGATGGCTCAGTGGTCTGAAGCTCCTGCTTAGGAAAGCTTAGGTGGCTGCAGGGACTGCAGTTCGATACCCAGCACCACATGCTGTGCCAGCCCTGCCATCAGGACAGGCTGAGCCAGCCATAAAAATAAACAAACAAAAAAACAAAGAAAAGTTCTGAAACAAAAAAAAAAAAGAAAGAAAAGAAAAACAATAAAAGCAGTACTATAAAATTTTGAAACACCCACATGAGCATGCCTTCCCTACAGCCAGCCACCTGAACCCAGGCCCTGACTGCCAACACAAACCTGCCCAGGCCTGCGTGCAGGCAAGACCTCTCCTCTGTTGTGTGACCCGCTACAGCCAGCCACCAGAAGTCCAACCCTTCCCACCTACACTGACCAACCAGGGCCTGCACCTAGTTCCAGCAGGATGAAGCTGAGCACAGCAGTCAGACCCAGCCAGGCACATCTGGAAGGTATCAAGACCAGTGGATCCAGACCCAGATTTTGATAGGCACTAACAGCATAATTTCACCAAAGTGCAGAGGTGATACAAAATGACAAAAAGAAGGAGCAAGATGCAATCTCAGGTCTCAACTCTACCCAGAACAAATACAAAAGACAGAACCATTGTAGAAAACAGGAATCAGGCAGCCAAAATCTCTGAATTTGTAGTATCGGAGGTGGAAAGACAAGTGTAGAAATGTGTAGAGGATCTCAGATCAGAGATAACATCTGAAGTAAAAACTGAAATGCATGAATTAATAGACTCTGAAGTGGAAAAAGAACTGCAGAAATGTATAGAGGAGCTCAGAACAGAAATAACCTCTGAAGTAAAAAAAAGACATCTCTAATGTAGTAACACCTAAAGTAAGGGAATAACTGTTGAAAGGAAGAGTGGAAGTCAGAGCAGAAATAATCCATGAAGTAGAAAAAGAAAGGACAGCTATAATGAAAAACTTAAATGCTACTAAAGGAGACACTGATAAAAAATTAGAGGAGAATAGAAAAATGATGAATCACCTGATTGAGCAATATAGGAAGAATGAATAAATAAATAAATAAACAAACAGATAAAAGTTAGCGAGAAAAATCAAAGGAAACACATCAGAACTACAGCTGACTGTCCTGCACAGGCCTTCAAGTCAAGGATAACTTAGCATGCAGTATTTGAAGTTCTAAAGGAAAACAATCTTCAGCCCAGATTGATATAACCTGTAAAACTATCTTACAAAACTGGTGGAGAAATAAGATAATTCAATAACAAAGAACAGTTGAAGAAATTTATGACCACCAAACCAGCACTCCAAAATATTTTGAAGTACATTCCAGAAAGTGAAAACAGACTTCAACCCCATAAATCCAACACCCAGCAAGATAAATAAGTAAACAGAGGGGAAAGAAAGATTGAGAACCAGTAGCAGGAAAGTAACATGGTAAGAATAAGTCACTGCATATTAGTCATAACCAACAGTGTCCATTACCCCAGTTCACCAATCAAAAGACACAGACTGGTAGAATGAATCAAGAACCATAATAAGTTGCATACAAAAAAGCACATTTAATTTAAAAAGAAATGTATAGACTGAACGTAAATGGATGGAGAGCAATTCTTTATGTGACAGGAACCTGGAAAAAGGCAGGTGTAGCTATTCTGTTTTGAGGCAAAGTGAATACCAAGCAAGGTTGATTAACAGACCTAAAGGGGAAAAATTCAAGAGAAAGCAATAATATATACAACAAATATGAGTGTACCCAACTATATAAAACAAATATTAATAGATTTGCAAAATCAAATAAGCGCTAATACTATTATATTAGGGGATTTCAGTAACCCATCACCACAAAAGACAGATCAAATAGAAAGCAAGTTAACAATTAAATAATTAAACTGAATCAAATTATTGAACAAAGGGAATTAGTAGGCATCTATAGAATGTTCCATCCTATAACATCAAAATACACATCTTCTCAGCTTCACATGGGTTGTTCTCTAAGATAGACCACATATCAACCCATAGAATTTGCTTGTATAAATACAAAGGAATTGAAATTATCTCACAGATATTATCAGACCATAGTGCAATGAAATTTGAAATCAGTGGCAAAGGAAACCACAAGAACTTCATAAACACACAGAATTTAAATAACACCCTTCTGAATAACCAATGGGTCACAAATGAAATTAAAAAAGAAAATAGACAGTTTCTGCAATTAAGTGGGATAAAACATATCAAAATTTATGAAACACAACGAAAACAGTTTCAAGAGAGAAATTCATAACAGTAAATATCCATGTCAGTAAAATAGATCAAGCACAAATAAACAGATAATGTTGAACCTCAAGTGTTGGGGAAAAGTAGAGCAGACTAAGACAAACCCGCACATGAGAGAAGAAATTGCAAAGATCAGAACACAAATTAATGCATGGGAGACTTGAAAACCAATACAAATAGCCAATGAACTGAAGAGTTGGCTCTTTGAAAAATTAAACAAAACCAATCTTATCAAAAAAGGGAAGAAAAGACCCAAATCTATAGAATTAGGAGCAAAAATGTAAAGTCACAATGAAGCCTTTAGAAATTCAGAAGATCAGCTATACATACTTTGAAAATTTGTATTCTAAGAAAGAAGGAAAGTGCAAAAGAAATGTACAGATTCCTAGATACATATAACTTACCAAAGTTGAATCAAGAAGCTACAAAAATCCTACATTAACCAATATCAGCTAATGAAATTGACAGTATGATTAAAACCCCACCAACAAAGAACATCCCAGTCCCTGATGGATTTATTGCTGAACTGTACAACAAATTTAGACAACACTTAACACTAATACTTTGAAACTCTTTTATGAAATTGAAAGGGAAGTAATACTCTCAAATTCATTCCTGGAAGCATAATCCTCACACAAAAAACAGAGAAATAGCTAACCAAGAAGGAGAACTGTAGGTCAATCTCTTAATGAACACAGATGCAGAAACCATCAGTAAGATAAATGTAAGCAGAAATATAGCAGCTAATTAAGAGGTTTATATACCATGATCAGTGGGATTCATCCCAGGGATGCAGCGATGGTTGAATATATATAAGTTGATAAATGTAATGCACAATTAATAGAGCCAAGGACAAAAAATCATAAGCTTATCTCAATAGATGCAGAAAAAGGTTTTGACAAAGTACACAACCCATTCATGATAAAGCCCTATAGATAAAGCCCTATAGAAAAGCCCTATAGAAAATAGAAAATCTAATGAAAGCTATCTATGACAAACAAGTAGCCAACATCATATGAAATGATAAAAATTGAAAGTTTTCTCTCTAAAATCAGGAACAAGACAAGAATGTTCACTGTCTCCACGTTTATTCAACACAGTCTTGGAAACTTAAGCCAGAGTAACTGGACAAAAGAAAGAAATAAAAAAATAATGATAGGAAAAGAAGAAGTGAAATTATCCTTAATTTCAGAAGACATGATACTTTACGCAGAAAATCTCCACTAAAAATGGTAGATATAATAAACAAATTCAGTAGCACAGCTGTATACAAAGTCAATGTTCAAATATTAGTAGCATTTCTACACATGCATAACAAACTCACTGAGAGAAATTAGGAAAATTAAATTTTTAACAGTAGTATGCAATAAAATGAAATATATAGGAATCAATCTAATGAAGAACGTAAAACACTTCTACATTGGAAAATGAGCCAGATATTTACACTGGAAAAAAAGATCATAGCTTTAGTAAATGGCGATGCCAATTTCAACAATTGGACCCACATCTTTCACCATGCACCATACTAAAGTAAAAATGGGATTGAAGATCTAAATATTAAAATAGAAATATTAAATCTGTTGGAAGATAGAATAGGTACAATGTTTCAAGACATTGGTACAGGCAAGGACTCCACAAAGAAAACATTAGTTGCACAGAAAAAAGCACGAAGAATCAACAACTGAGATCTCATTATATTAAAAAGCATTTTTACATAGCCAGAGAAACCACTAATAGAGTGAAGAGATAACACACACTATGGAAAAAAGATGTTTGATGGATGTTCCTCAGTCAAAGGTTTATTACTGAAAATGTAAAAATAACTCAGAAAAAAAGATAAAACAGAACTCCCAAATTTAAAGACCCAAGCAAAAAATGGGTATGAGGGATGAATACACACTTTTCAGTTGAAGAAACTCAAACAGAAAATGAATGTAAGAAAAAAATATTTTTAATATTTGTTATTTGAGAGATGCAAATTAAAATGACAATGGGATTTCACTTCATCCCGGAGTGGTTATCATTAAAAATCAACCAATATTAAAAGCTAGAGGGTTTATGGGGAGAAAGTAACACTTTTCCACTGTTGTTGAAGTGTAGGCTGTTAGAACCAGTGTGGAAATTAGTGTGGAGATTCAAAAAAAAAACAACAACAACAACAAGTAGGACCTCTTGTCCTGCTTCCCATCTCCACCTCCACCAGAACTCAGGCTCAGCCCACAGCAGCCCCAGTCGGCCAATGAACTGACCAGTGGGCACAGAGGTACGACCTCTCAACCTGTGGCTCCAGCACTGCCACTGGAACTCTGCCCTGGCCCACTGACTGGTAGGCATGTAGGCAGGAACACTAGGCCTGCACCCCTATGTCACCGGGAACTGCTGTCTCGCCAAGAACCCAACTCCAGCCTATGCTGTGGAGCTCTGCAGCAAAAATGGCTGCAGAGAGTATGGGAGTCAGACACTACCAGCTAACCCAAGAGCTGAGCATCTTGCCAGAGGAGCACAGCAGGCTCTCATCCAAAAGCTACCCCAGGAAGAAGATAAGCACAGAAACCAGACTCAGCCAGGCACATCTGCACAAGAGCAAACTTGGTAGATCTGGACCTAAGTTTGAGTAAGCACTAACTACTCTATAGTTCTGCACCAAACTTCAGAGATCACTGCTATACGGAATGATACAGACAAAGAGCAAAATGCAATTTCAGGTCCCAAGCCCATCTGGAACAAATATAGGAGACACTGTCATACAAGAACATAAGAAGGATGCAGCCAAAATCTCTGAATTAGCACGTGAAGTAAACAAACAAATGCAGAAACATATAGAGGAAATTGGACTGGAGATATCCTCTGAAGTTAAAAAGAAAATCCTTGAATTACAAGAGTCTGAATTAAAAAAAAAAAAAAAAAAAAAAAAAAAAAAAAAAAAAAAAAAAAAAAAAAAAAAAAAAAAAAAAAAAAAAAAAAAAAAAAAAAAAAAAAAAAAAAAAAAAAAAAAAAAAAAAAAAAAAAGCTTGCAAAAAAGTATAGAGGGAAGCAGGTCAGAAATAACCTCTGACATAAAAATGGATATCTCTAAATTAATACGGTCAGAGGTAAAAGAACAACTGCAAAAGGTAGAGAGGAAATGAGAAATAATTTCCGAAGTAGAAAAAGAAAGGATAACTAAGCTGGGCGTGGTGGCTCACGCCTGTAATCCCAGCACTCGGGAGGCTGAGCCAGGAGGATTGGTGTGAGTTCGAGACCAGCCTGGGCTACAAAAGTGAGCTCAAGGCCAGCCTGAACTGCATAGTGAGACCCTGTCTCAAAAAGACAAAAAAAAAAAAAAAAAAAAAAAAAAAAAAAAAAAAAAAAAAAAAAAAAAAAAAAAAAAAAAAAAAAGAAAGGATAACTATAAAGAAAGACTTAATAAATGCCTCTAAAAATGACACTGATAAAAATTAGAGAATAGGAAAAATGATGGAATCCTTTAATGAGCATTATAGGAAAGAAATAGATCACATTAAGCAATTTCAAAGATATATGCAACAAAATAGAATCTCATTCACAATCTGGCAACGCCATCTGAATAAAAGTGAAGATACAGTTTCAGATCTTGAACACATAGTCCTAGCTAGTGAAAAGATAAGAAAGGATCTTTTAAAAACAACCAGGATGCAGGAAAAAATAATTCAGCATCTGCAAGATGATGCAAAAATGAACAATGTGAGATTAATAGGAATCAACGAGAAAGAAGGAGTCAATGCAAAGGATATAAAAAGAATATGGGCAGAAATAGTAGAAGAAAACTTCCCAAATATGAGAAAACAATCACTCCTTCAGTAACTGAAGCATACAGAACTCCAAATGGCAGAAACCTGAATAAAAATACGCCCAGACATATAATAGTCAAGATCCCAGAAATTCAGCAGAACAATAATATACTAAAAGCCACTAGAGAAAAGAAACAGATCACATTTAAAGCAAAGCCCATCAGAATAATGGCAGATTTTTCTCTTTCAAACCATGAAGTTAACAAGAGTATAGAGCAGAGTACAAGTACTCCATGTAAACAAATTCCAGTCCAGACTACTACACCTCACAAAACTCTTTTTCAAGAATGATGGAGAAGTGAAATACTGCGCAAAATGGAGGAACTAAAGAATTTCACGATGTCAAATCAACCCTACACAGACTACTAAAAAATATTTTCCAGAGGGACCAAATGACCTGAACTCTACAAATGAGATCAGAAAGAATATATCAAATAGGGCAACCATTAAAACAGCAGAAAAAGGAGTAAATAGTAGTAAGTGAAAGACATACCAGTCATAAGTCAATGCATTTCAATTATAACGATCAATGTAATGGACTCAATTTTTTAATTAAAAGAAATAGACTCTCAGAGTGGATAAGGAAGCAAAATCCAACAATATGCTGTATGAAAGAAATGAACTAAACTCATAAAGAAATTCATAGGATGAAAGAAAAAGGATGGAAAACAATGCTACATGCCTGAGCACCTCAAAAAAAAAAAAAATGTAGGGATAGCAATCCTGTTTGCAGACACTCTAAACTTCAAATCAATATTGGTCAAATGAAATAAAGAAGGCCACTACATACTGGTTAGGGGAAAAATTCAAGATGAAAAGGTAACACTCATAAACATGTATGAACCCAACATGGGAGCACCAAGTTATATAAGACAAATCTTAATGCACATGAAAAATCTAATATCCAATACCGCAATCTTAACAGGAGACCTTAACACAATTTTGTCCCAAAAAATGTCAAGCAGACAAAAAATTAGCAAAAAAAGTAGCAAGCTGAAGCAGAACTTGGAACAACTGGACTTGATGGACATACACAGAATGTTCTACCCAACCACTTCTGCATACACATTTTCTTCAGGTGTACACAGGATATTTTCCAAAGTAGAGCACATACTATTACATAGGTCATGCTTAAGTGTATGCAAGCAAACAGAAATTATCCCATGAATATTATCTCTCCATAGTGCAATGAAACTGGAAACAAATGACAACAAAAACCACTAGAACCCCAGAAATACATGGAAATTAAACGCCATCATTCTCAGCAACCAGTGGTTTACAGATCAAATTAAACAAGAAATTCAGCAACATTTACAATTTAATGAAAATTCCACCACAACCGGAATTTATGGGATGCAATGAAAGCAGTTCTTAGAGGGAAATTTATAGCTCTGAACTCACACATTAAAAAAGCGGAATGGGAACATACAGATACTTTTACATAGTACCTAAATCGCCTAGAAAAGGAAGAGCAAACAAAAGCCAAAGCCCAAAGATGCAAGGAAATCATAAAGATTAGAGCAGAAATTTATCGAGATGAAGAAAACAATACAAAGAATTAACGAACCAAAAATCTCGTTCTTTAAAAGATTAAATAAAATTGATAAGCTTCTAGCTAATTTCATCAAAAAGAAGAAAGAACTCAAATTCAAGCAATATGGAATGAAAAGCGTGAAATTACTACAGACACAGCAGAGATTCAGAGGATCATTAATAGCTACTTTGAGAATATTTACTCTCACAGAATTGAAGACACAGATGAAATTGACAAGTTCCTAGAAAGGTAAAAATTACCAAAACAGAATCAAGAAGATATAAGATCTCTCAATAACCCAATCACAGTGAATGAATTACAAAATGTAATCAAAAGCTTCCCGACAAAGAAAAGTCCAGGACCTGATGGATGCACCACTGAATTCTACAAGAAATTTACAGACGACATAATCCCAATACTCCTCAAACAATTAATGAAATTGAAAAGGAAACAATCCTCCCAAAATCATTTCTAGAGACAAGTATTATACTAATACCAAATCCAGAAAGAGATGCAACTAAAAGAGAGAACTACAGGACATTTTCTCTCATCAACATAGATCCAGAAATCTTCAATAAAATCCTCACCACTAGAATACAGCAAATCATCAAAAAGATTATACACCATGAGAGGTAGAATTCATCCCAGGGATGAAAGGATGGTTTAATATATGCAAATTTATAAATGTAATACACTATATCAATTAAGCCAAGGCTAAAAATCACGTGATCATCTGACTTGATGCAGAAAAGGTTTTTGACAAAGTCCAGCACTCACTGATGTTCAAAGTCCTCCATAAAATTGCAATAGATCTCAATCGGATAAGAGCCATCTATGACAGTCAAACAGTGAACATAATTCTAAATGAAGAAAAACTGAAGACTTTTACTCTCAGATCTGGTACAAGGCAAGAATATCCTCTATCACCACTCCCGTTCAATATAGTTCTGGATTTATCAGCTACAGCCATTAGACAAGAGAGAAAAATAAATGGAATAAGGATAGGTAAGACGTTAAACTATCATTATTTGTAGATGACATGATAATCTACTTCAAAGACCCATGAACTCCCAGAAGCTGCTAGAATTAATATGTAAATTCAGTAGCATAGCAGGACACAAAGTCAACACACAGAAGTCAAAGAATTCTTCTACACAGAAAACAAACACACTGAGAGAAAAACTAGAGAAACAGTACCTTTTACAATAGTTACAGAAAAGTAATGAAATATTTAGGAATTAATCCAACTAAAGAAGTAAAAGATTCCATTCAATGAAAACTACAGAACTCTGAAAAAAGAGATCCTAAAGGATATCAGAAAATGGAAAGCTATCCCCTACTCCTGGATAGGTAGAACGAATATTGTGAAGATGGCCATACTCCCTAAATTGTTATAAAGACTTAATGCAATTCCTATCAAAAAACAATCACATAACTCACAGACCTGGAAAAATCATTCCTAAAATTTATTTGGAACCAGAAAAGACCTAGAATTGCAAAGACAATCCTGGGCAACAAAGATAATGCAGGAGGTATTACAATTCCTGACCTAAAGTTATGCTACAGAGCTACTGTCATAAAATGAGCATGGTATGACAAAAAAATAGACCTTAGGAGCAATGGAATAGATTAGAAGATACAGAAGCAAATACAAACACACTCAGCCACCTTATTATCGACAAAGGAAGAAAGAAAGCTTTTTTATCCAACGGTGCTTGAAAAACTGGCTCTCTACATGCCAAAAACTAAAACTAGACCCAGGTCAATTATCATACACTAAACTAAAGTCAAAATGGATTAAAGATTTAAATATTAAAAGATAAACACTAAATCTCCTGGAAGAGACATTATGGAGGAATTCTTGAAGACATCAGGGCAGGCAAACAGTTCATGGATGAAAATCAAAATGCACATTTAACACTTTAAGGAATCAATAATTCGACCTCCTTCAGCTGAGAAGTTTTTTCACCTCAAAAGAAATTACCAACAGACTGAAAAGACAACCCACAAATTAAAAAAATATAACTAATAAGTATTCAGACAAAAGTCTTCTATCAAGAATTTATAAGGAACTAAAAACTATTAAGGTCCCAATTCAAATACCCAAACCAGAAATGGGCATCTGAAATGAACACACACTTTTCAGAGAAAGAAATTCAAGAATCCTATAAAAAATGAAGAAATGCTCCACATTGCTAGTCATTCATAAATTGCAAATTGAAACAACACTTAGATACCATCTCACTCCAGAAAGAATGGCTATCATAAATTTATTAACCAACAACAAATGTTTAAGAGGCTGTGAGGAAAAAGGAACACTTCTCCACTGCTGGTGGGAATGCACTGGTGCAACCATTATGGAGAGCAGTGTGGAGACTTCTTAAAAAATTATAACAGGAAATTCCATTCAACCCAGTTATCCCCCTACTGTTAATTTTCCCAGAAGAACTGAAAACATCACACCATAGTGATATCTTTGAACCTATGTGCATAGTAACACAATTTATGATAGCCAACTTTTGGAAACAACCCAAATGCCCATCATCTGAAGAATGGTTGAAAAAGATGTGGTATTTTAATACAGTGGAATACTATTCAGCTATAAAGAATGACAAACTAGAAAACTTCATATATATATATATATATATATATATATATATATATATATATGTATATATGTGTGTGTGTGTGTGTGTGTGTATACCTTGAATATATACTCATAAGTGAAATAAACCTACATTTGTAAATATCATGTAGTCTCCCTAGCATAAGAACTCAAAAGAAGAAATAAAAATGGAAAGGCATAGCACAGTTGAATGGAAAACAAGGACTTAAGGGTTAAACAAAGAAGTGAATGCAAACAGAAAAGACAGGAAACATGGCTGGAGAAAAACTATGCAGTTGTATACACAGCATGAATTAGATAATAGTCTTAAGAACCACCAAAAATGTTTTTCACACTGAGGATAGCAATTGGTAAAACTAAAAATATGTTTGGCATGTCTGTAATTCTTGTCTTTTACATTTGTGCTGCTTCTAATGTAATTTCAGTTACTGCCATATTCTCTCTCAAGTAAATGGTCGGTCTACAAGAAAACAAAAGAGTATTAAATGAGAGTAAGAGACTAGGAAAATGCCATAGGATTGGCCGGCTACAATTTTGTATACAATTAGATTTCTAAATGTCTGTAAAAATGTGTAAATGCTTTTATCACATTGTATAGGAATTTATTAGAATAACACTGATCAATGGAAAGTACTGTTTCCAAATTAATTGTATGTTTGATATTCAGAAAGATAGTGATGTTAAGCTCAAGTACCTATGTTATAGAATAATAGTATCATGAAACTTCTTTCCTGGTGGATTAAAAATGTAAGTTTGGAGACCAAAAATTAGATAAAAAGAAGGGCTACAATGCTAGCTTATATTTTGGCCCTAGCAATTCAAGGTCAGTGAGGACTCAGGACATACGAGAAACTGTGCTATAACATCCTATAACTCAGTGGTTTCCCAAATTTTCTGGTCAAGGAGATTATGGGACCACAGAGGAAAGGGACTGAAGATATATAGTGTGCCAAAGGAGAGTCACCTAGAGAGAAAACATTCTATCAGGCTTTCACAGAGAGCAAACTGGTCAATCAATGGCCATGATTCATCCAGACAGCTGACACTGACAACAGTTCTACAAAGCACTGCACATAGTTTCAAAGTAAATCCTGAGGGGATATGACTGATGTTGGGAGCTATAAAATTACATGTTTTGTTATACAGGTCTTGCTTTAACTTGCCCTTAACCACACAGCAGAAGATTTTAACCATGAGGCATCAAATGTAAAGCTAGTTTAGGATGCTGAGCTGTCAAAGGTTTAAATCAACAGCTTTTGACATTGATAGCTCTGCCGATAATCCACTGCAATTATGAAGTACTGGATTATGTACACAACTACTTTTTTTATTTCAATAAGAAATTTTTTTTGTACTAAAACTGATTAGAAAAATTGTCCTGTCTACATCCTCTGTTCTGTAAAAATACTATGAGAACAACAATATGCATTGTGTCAATTTTTGTACTACTAACATGTTTTTGAAATGGCACATTGTTTGTTTCTCATTAAAGGGAAAAAATAAAAAATAAGAATATACTTGGGATTTCTGGAAAGAAAGAAAGAAAGAGAGAAAGAAAGAAAGAAAGAAAAAGAGTGAGAGAAAAGAAAGAGAGAAAGAGAAAGAAAGAAAGAAAGAAAGAAGAATTGGAAGTGCCATTTGACACAACTAATGTCTTTCTAGGTATCTTCCCAGGATTAAAAACATCACACCATAGATATATATGTGTAGACATGTCCATAGCAGCACATTTTGTAATACATAGATCTCAGAAACAATCCAAATGCCCATTAACTGAGAAGTAGATAAAAAATGATGTCTTCTTTTTATATAATTGAGTATTACTCAGCCATAAAGAAGGATAAACTGGAGATTTTTGTAAGTACATGGGTGCCACTTTAGACTATACTCGTAAGTGAAATAAACAAGAAACAAATGTGTAAGCATCGTATTGTCACCCTAGTTGAAAAGTTGAAACAGCAAATGTAGTCCAAAATGTATAACAGATATTATAAAATGGGAAGAAACTTCAAAATGAAAGACAAACTGGTTTAGGGTAAAGGGAAGAAAGAATAAAGTAAAAAAAAAAAAAAAGAAAAATTATATCTATCTATCTATATCTATATATATGTGTTAAAATAATTATGCTAAGTTCATTGAAGGGCTATGTTTGGATTCATATATTTGTACAGTTAAATGCTGATATCTTGTACTCTGATTAACTGATTTAATGATAACAATATGCAATATGTTGACCATTTTTAACCTCCTTTCATACTTCTTTGAAATTTTAGAGGTTTTTGTTTCTATGTTTTTTCTTCTGCTTTAAAATAAAAGCTAACAATAAATAAAAGTGAAAGAAACCTGCAACAGCTAATAGCATTACTAAAGCCATTTAATGAAAGAGTCAACGTTAAAATATTTGTAAACGAAGAGACACAATATTTTAAATATTAAGTAATTAGAACATTTTTACTGATATTTCATCCTTGTAGAAAGTAAAAGAATGAATCCTGATGCCGGCAAAGTAGGGAGGGGGTGGAGGGAAAGGGAAGAAGGAACTGAATGTGTTATGTATATGCATATGCCCCAATTCACTACAATTAATATAATCATTATTTTCTACGAATACATATGAATACAAAATTAAAAATCTGTAACAGAAAAGTAACACTGTGATGAATTATAAGTTAGGGAGTCTTCCTATTTCTTTAAAAATATAATTGATTTAAAGAGAAGTTTTCTAGTATAGTACTGTAGGGTTACATGAAGTCAAGCTATGAGAAAACTGTAAGAGAATAGAAAAAATTAAGAAGAAAAATTCTAGCTATGAAAAAGGTTAAAAAATCACACATTAAAAATACTTTCAACCACTGATATATGGATAGGAAAGATTAATCCAGCAAAGGGAATGGGATTGGTAGGAGAGAAATGTAGAGGGGCTCAGGTATTTCATTGTTTGTAATGATAAAACATTACCTGAGAAGCAGACACACGTGCACCTTGACTGGCTCCCTTCCAAATTCACTGGCATGGAAGCCAAGATACAGAGCTACACAGTCAGCACGCTTCTGGGTACCTCTGCTCAGGTCATGCCCATGTGCCATCACGGTACATTATTTGTATATTTCCATAAATATTGAATTTTCTCATCACTTTTTATATTTGGGCAATACGAAGGTTTAAGACATGATTTGTTTTTGATAGGTTACACATTTTTGTTAGTGATTTCTCTGGTTAAAATCAGCGAATTGAAATATAGTCCCTGTAACTGAAGAAAAAATCTCTTCACATTTCAAACATTATAGTTATGTTTTCTTCGTTTGTTTTTGCTTGTTTGCATTTTTGAACTTATCTTTTACAAAGAAAGGAGTCTAGGGTTTGTTCTATCTGTGCACAATAATACAATAAAAAGCAAAAACTATATCCATTACGTAAGTTAAATAGTGAAACAATGGGTTGTGGAAGGCTGAGTCTGCCCAAAGGAAAAAAAAAAAAAAAAAACTGGATGCCGAGCTGAGCGCCAGAAAGCTGTTGGCTTCTCCTGTGTGCTTGCGAGTCACTAGAGGGCAACATGCACTGTTCTTTTACAGCCACGACTCAGGGGCAGCTCTGTCTGCAGTCACCAGGGAGTGATAATAGAGACAAGATGGGCATAAGAAAGGCACAAGCTTAACTTGACCTTAACCACCCAGCAGAAAAATTTAACCACAAGACATAAAACGTAAAGCTAGGTTAGCAGACTGAGCTGTAAAAGGCTTCAAGCAACAGCTTCCAACATTGTCAGTTTTGCCAATAACCCACTGCAATTATGGAATACTAGACTATGGATGACTACTTTCTCTTAGTTCAATAAGAAGAATTTTTTGTATCAATAATGATTAGAAAAATTATCATGTCTACACCCTGTGCTCTGTATAACTAATAGGAGGACAACAATATGTATTGTATCAAATTATTGAGAATATACTACTAATGTGTTTTGAAACTGTCACATTGTCATTTCTAAGTAAAAGTAATAAAAAATTAAATAAAACATTGCAACTTGTGATTTAAAAATAAAAGACGCAAGCTACAAGCATGCTGCCCAAACCATCATTTAATATAGACAAATCCATGAAATCATCAGTAACCAGTTATTTTAGTGTAGTAACCTTAACAAAGTTGCTTTTTCCTTCTAAGTTAATTTATGGGAAAAAAATCAAGTAGATATGGTCACTCTTCTCTCCAAGTCATGTAAAGTATAAAATAGAAATTCATAAGAAAGCAGTTTTCCTTTACTTAATACCTCAGGCCCATGCCCCCGACACAGAAGGCAGCCCTGGTCCTGTGGCTCCTGCAGGACGTCCTGGTGACTCCTGTAGGATGTCCTGGTGGTGCAGCCTCTGCTCCTTTCGTCAGGGCAGAGGCAGAGCAACAGAAAGGAGATCTCCAAGGAGCAAGGAGCCTGAAACTGAATGGCAGGTCCAACCGACTCAATAAGAAGTCTTACACACTGGTGCTCTGATTTCAATATGTTTTTGTTTTATTTTAAGGATAAATTTATGTCTAGACCTTTATTGCTGTAATTATGTTTTATTTATAACATGCGATAAGTCCATTTTGGGTTAAATTGATTGCAATACTGACTAGAGAAATAAGTGAATACAATGAATGCATTTTTTATCCCCAAAAGATTAAAGAATAACAACAAAATAGTTCTAAAATAGAGACTAAAAATGGGAAAAAAATACAAGAAGCAAAGAAATTAAAACAGATCTACATGCTTTAAATAGCAATATTGTATCCTGAAAAAAAATTACCTTTTAATTATGAAATTAAGTGTACTCCATGGAAGAATCAAAGCAATTGTATATATACATTGATTTAACTTTTTTTTTTTTCAAAATAAACTGGAAATTGAATGTCTAAGAAGCGTAAATATTAGTAAAATTTAAGCTGGACAACGAATACCAAGAGGGTCTGACGATTTTAGGGCAGCAGTGGGGTCCCTTAAAGAATGTTATCGGGCTTACAAGAGGAAACTGTAGCATTATGCCTTCACCCACACATTTACTCAATGCTTTTTAAGGACCTTGACAGTAACTCCAGAAAGAATAAGGCGTTATTCTAGCCTTGCAGGAATCAAGCAGTTTCTCCTTTATCTGCAACTTAGATTCTCCAATTTTGTGTCTCCTGGAAGAGTGAACTGATTAAATAGTAAAACTAGTTTGGAGGAGAAAGCACAAACACTAAAGGTGCGCTGCGCTGAGGTAGGCCAGCAGAGGAGGGCCTCATGTTAATATTTCATTCCCAAATTTTGACTTTCTAAAAGACATAAAATTACCTTTAAAGATATCCAATTTTTATGATGTGTGTCAAGTTGTCTCTCCAAAGTCTGTTGTGCTTTTAGATGGGGATTTTGAGAGGTGATTGATCAGGATGTTGCTGGACCCAGCTACAGATTAGTTAACTAACGGATTTACAGCTAAAGGCGCCATTGGGAGCTGGGCAGGTGGAGAGGTCCCGGGAGCTTCCCGGAAGGCTCCACCCCAGCGCTGCGCTCGCCCTTCACTCCCCCTCCTGGCTGCCCACAGTCCAGGAGCTGTTTCGCTGCCTCACCTTCCTTGCAGCTGACTGACTGTGGGCAGAACGGAGTCAGCTGTGGACGTCGCGTGCATACAGTGTGAAGACCAGGGTGACTGCGTCATGCTTCGGTGCTTCCAAAATCTTTTACATGCTGGATTTTCTTTTATACTGAAACTCGTGTTTCTACATTGTAGTAAGAGTACACATCTGCAAAAAGATGGTAAATGGGGCTGGCCAGATAGCTCAGCAGACTAAAGCGCCTGCATAGGCAGATGCAGGAACCATGGTTTGATTCCTGCTGTGTGGTGCCAGCCCCGCCCCTGGAGCACACTGAGACGGAAATTGAGACTGGGCATGGTGGCATGCGTCTGTAATCCCAGTGCTTGTGAAGCTGAAAGCAGGAGGATCACTAGGAGTTGGATCTATGTAGTGAGACCCTGTAGGCCCTGTACTAAACACATAAAAAAAAAAGAAAAGGTGAATGAATAAGGTCTTAAAACAAAAAGAGGGTTAAATATAAAACTGAACTATTGAAATTTTCATAAATATTGTTAATTATAGAGGAAAATATTTGAAAAAGTTAAAGATCGAAACTATGAATAAAGCAAGAAATAAAGTTTTTAGAAGAAGAAATTAAACCTAAAAATTACAGAAGTATAAAACAATAAATAATTAAAAGATATAATCATAACAAATGATAAAAAATATACTGATTAGTTTTAATGTTTTTAATCATATAAGATTGTGTAAGATACAAGTATTATCTAGCTCTGCTATGCAGGACCTATCAATTTTTTACTCTCCTAATGGAATAGCCCGTGACATATTTCTCATACCACGAGGGTGCCATTCAGTAAATTGGTTCTTCCTAAGCACTAAATTGCACACTAATGTCTCAGGAAAGAGCCATCTACTCCCTAGGATTAGAAATGTTATGTCATTAGTTCTAAAAGCATACCTATGAGGAAAATGGAAATGGGAAATATTTCTACTATTTTAGAGGCCGAATGATCGATATACTAAACATAGAATCTAGAAAAATCTAGGGCCTGCTCTATTAAATAAGGAATGGCAGTTCAGTTATCTGCATATTTATATTTTCATGGTGTGTACTAGAAGGTATAAGAAAGCTCTGGGTTTATGAAGTGTATTTTGCATCAAAGATTATTTTTGCTTTACTAGTGGACTAAGATAACGAGTAGCAAACAGATAAGAGACAACTGCTAAATAAAACGTGTGGGCATGCCCATGAAATGAAGATGTTCATGTGTCTTAGTAAGATAACTTTCATCCCATGTAAGGCTTACACGGCAGATGGACGGATGAGGAGAAATGATTACTTTGGACAAATGTGTTTTGGAGTCATGCTTTTTTGCGCATATATTTCAAAATTTCATACATAATTCATCAGTTTCTCAGTGTCTTCAGTTTCTGGAGCATTACCCTTGACAGTGTTGGGGCCATGTCTCCGAACCTGGGCGGGGCTCTCTCTTGTTCCTTTGCTGCTGTCCCCTGGCGAGCTGGAGGGCAGGTGCTGAGACTCTGCACAAGCGCACCTTCTTATGCTGCAGTGAGGCAGTGGTGATGCTCAGGGCCATGCTGCAGCCCCTGCTGCCTTGGCTTCTAGAGCCTTCTGGTCTCTCTTTCATGTTGACCCTAGTGCCCTGATTTGTGCTTGCAAAGTTTCACTGGATGTCAAAACCAGCGTTTTAACACAAACTTGTATCACTTGCTCCTCCAAAGTGTTTACCATGACGTACATACTTCATCTTCTGCAGGTCTCTATCTCATTCCTTCTTAGATTCTCGGTCAGGTGGTGGTCATGTCCCTCCAGAGACATGTGTGCCATGCAGTGCATATCCAGGGATGTCAGTGTGTCTCTACATAGAACAAGACCCACGTCCCAAGTACTCATGAAATCCAAACCACTGTAACTCCTTTCCCAGAAATGTATGTGGGTGCTTGAAAATGAACTACAGCGGACATGTGGGACTATTTCTAGACTGGCAGCTTAAGAAGAAAATTTTACTCTTTTGGCTGCAACTCATTTTTCAAATCACGTCTCCATGTAGCCTCTGCAGGGCTCCTTGCTATAATTATGTTCCTGTCCCAGAAGTGAAATTATAAGCTTTCTAGTTGCCAGTGTACTTATTTTTATACAATTTGCCTTGTTGAGTACAGATTTTACTCTAGGGGATAAGCCCTATTTAGGAAAATATCTATCCTCTGAAATGTTGATAAGCAATAGATTTGCCATTTACCAAACGCTGTACTCTAAAAATATTTTTGATAGAGTATTTTCAAAGAGACTTTTCAACTGCCTAAGTTAGAATAAAAACACATACAGGAAAATTTTAATTTTATTGTGAAATAAATTAGCTACTTTGTCTTCCCATTTCTTTGTCCACTGAGAACTGCAAATCAATGGAAATGACTGAGTTAGAGCAATACTGGCCCCTTGCTAACTCTCCTGCTAGGTTATGCCATTTCCAGTTAAGAACAACGTCATGTGGCTTAGGCGTTTTCAGTGCTTGAAAGTTCCAGAGATGTGACTATTTTCTGTACCATTCTTTCTCTTTGCGACTTGACTTGCACTTTATAATTTTTTGTCATGACATCATTTATCTTTCCTTTAATCAATTGAAAGGGAGAACTGATTATTTCTACTATCATTTTACTTTACTCAAATTATGTTGTTGAATGTGGAGGATCTCAAAAAGTTATAGGAATGCAGCATTTACTCCTTACATGGAATGCATGAGAGACTAACTCCTTAACCCCACCTAGCGGCTAGAACAGCACACCTTATGTCGGGTACTTTGCAAGGAGCAGCAATGTACTGCTGTACTTGTGGCAGCTGGGAAGCCTGAGGTCCAACCAAGTGCCAAGCGAAGGTGCTTATTCTGCTCAAGGGGCCTCTGGTTGAGTCTTTGCATAGTGGGCAGGGCAAGGCCACCGCCTGCAGCCTTTATCGAGGGTACCATTTCTGGTCATCTCATCTCATCCCAACTCTTAATATAATCAAAACGGAGATTGCATTTTAAGATGAGTTTGGAAAGACGTGGACCTTCAGACCTTCACAGCCAGTTTTATGGTTTGATAGCAGCATGCTAGAGCCTCTCCTTCCACATAGAAAAGAGCTTTTTACCTAAAAGTTCAGCAGAGAAATTATTCATGAAATTCCAATTTCATTAGCCAGACGAGATTAAGCCAGTGCAAAATTATCCATTTTCTTTTTTAATAGCCTCTTCTCTTCAGAAATATTTAATTTAATGGGATCCTATTATAATAACAACTCTTTTTATTTTTATTTTTATTTTTTATTTTTTATTTTTTGTCTTTTTGAGACAGGGTCTTGCTATGCAGTTGAGGCCGGCCTTGAGCTCACTTTTGTAGCCCAGGCTAGTCTCGAACTCGCACCAATCCTCCTGCCTCAGCCTCCCGTGTGCTGGGAGTACAGGTGTGAGCCACCACGCTCGGCTATAACAACTCTTTTTAAAGAAGGTATGATTATAAGGTCGTAGTAACACAAAGCCTTTAAAGTCAGAAAATTTGAGCTCAGTTTCCAATTCTGTTTTAGATAAAATATTTTGGTACTGTGACTTTTAATTACATTCCTACCCTTAATATGCGGTTTGCCACGGTTCAGATCAATTGTATACCTGCTGTGTGTGTCATGGCACACCCCATACTGAAGGCCAAGTGGACTTTTGAGATCTCTAACTTGTGGTTGGGATCAGCTAAAGAGAAGAGATAACAAGAGATGTGAAGATAGGAGAGGAGGGGGAGGAGAGAGAGGGACAAAAACAGACAGACACAGAGAGGAAGAGAGGGAGGGAGGAAGGGGAGACTCGGTGTTTCCCAATTTTCTCTACAATTGGCCTATATTCCCCTTAATAAGATTGAAGCTCCTTCCTCCCTTCAGTTAAAGATCTCAAGGTGCCTGGATAGGTCGACTACTCCCTGCCTCTGCCATGGAAATTGCTTACAGCTGTAGGTGGTGAGACTTTCTGTCACCTAGGGCATCAGGTCCTTGGGCATTATGTTTTGGTTTCTCTGTCTTGCCAACACATCTGTGAAAGGCCTCTTTTCAGTTTTCCCTTTTGAACTTGCTTCTGCCAAGAATGTAGCTTTGCCTACAATTGTTTTCTTATCTCTAAATGGAAGATGGCTGGTAAGGCCATTGTGACAATTAATATTATAAGTGAAGATGGTAACCATGCCTTTAATATCTTTCATCATATTTAATTTTCTAAAGGTGAACCCTTCATTATTTTTATGATGGTCTAAAATATTTACATTTTAGGAAGTGTTCATTATTTTTGCAAGTTTGGTTACTCAAACTGGATGTGTAGAAGAATCAAGCCTGGACTGGATGGGTAGAAGACTTGTTGAAGGAACATCTTAAAAGACGGAGGGAGGGACACGAGTCTGCATCACGTTTGACACAGTAGGAGGAGAGAAGGTAGAATGTGGAGGAAGCCTTCCAGCCTAGTGTCTTCCATGCAAACTTCATGTCATGGCTGAGCCTGTGGGAGCAATCCTGACCAAATGAGCACATGCTACTCGTGGCCTCCTTTGAATGCCCAAGGGGCAGAAGCTGAGGAAAGCATAGAATGAGGGGAATCTGGGATGGGACAGAGCTGGGGCAGCCAGGGATTCTCCACAGTAAGAATTTCACATGCTATATTTCCACAGTTTCAATTATCTAAAATTGTATGTGTCATATCAAAATGTCATGTTATCTAAAGATAAGAAACTATTCTTTAAATATCTTTGCTTCTCCTGATTTTAAATTCAAAACTGCATCCAAATATCTTTAGAGCTAAATGGAGATACAACCTTAGGTGGAGATAGACAGTGTTTGGTAAAATTGAGGTTTGTCAAAATACTATTTTCAAAGAAAAAAGTTGTAATTCTTATGCATATGTCAAATGGAAACATGTCTACCATATTCAACCCATTAATAGATGTAAAAACAGGTAAGATGCCAGAACTTCTGAAGGCTAGAAAATGTGTAAGAAAAGATTGCTGAGACAGATTATATGTTCTAGTCAGAAACTGATGCTCTTATAGAAAATAACTCAGTAAATTAACAAGTAATTTAACTATGTCTGGTTGTAACTTAGCATGAGTGAAAGCAACAGAAAAAAAAGATTTATTCCCCAGGGTAACTTCTGGATAGCTGTTTCTCTTCAAGGACACTTGTCCATCTCTTTTGCCTTAGCTCAAAATTTTAGATTATTTTTCATGCTGTAATTATGATTTGAAAATTTAAATTACCACATTAATGTAGTAAATTCATTTAGCTATTTGGTTTTAATCATCTCAGACATTCGTTTGAATTATGTTTAGTAAGTTTTTCAAATATGGTAATTGCAAAGAACCATGAGATGACATCTATCTGGAAAATATCCTTTTCTTTACTGTGGAGAATTAAAAAGTTATAGTTCTTTATAAAAAAAATTTTTATGTATTTGGTGCAAGGTCTCACTATTCAGCTCTGACTTGTAGCAATTCTATTTCAGCCCAACTAGCACTGAGATTACAGGCATGTACCACCACATCTGCTCTTGGTGTCTGGCTCAGCACACACCAGAGTGAGGATGGCATGGCTTGTGGCGCTGGGGATGGAACCAGGACCTTTGGGCTTGCCTAGGCAGGTGCTTAGACCTCTGAGCTCCCTCTGTGGCCCTACAGTGTAATAGTCAAGTACGTCTTCGTGCAAAGTAGAGAACATAGAACTGGGTTGGAGTTCAATTTACTGCTTTATTAATAAACCGCTGTGAGCAGAATATTATCATTAGAGACAATTATGTTACTGCGGTTTTTCCTTAATGTATTAGTTGTTTTTCTTTTCTAAACTAAAAACTAGAACTCAGATTTAATTGCTGTGTTTGCATTTTGTTATAAGTATGTGAGTTTTTGGTTGGTTTGAGTTCTTAGTCTCTAAATATTTCGCCATCGCTGCCTGAGATGTAGAAGGTGATGTGTTATGTGCCTGTGTCTGAGAAGTCCGGGTAGGAAGACAGCTTCTCCTCATCCACTCTTCCAGTCCCACCATGTTTAACTGTGCCTTTGTTTTCTGCTGCATATTGAGGGAGCATGTACACATGTGTGCTTATGCATTTATGTTGTGTTCTATCAATATGTTCTGTACATACATATACCTATGCACACATTGCATCTGGGTGTATAATTTTACCATGTATTTGCAGCACACTACTGGATATGACGTGAAACTTACTTTAATATGTACTTCTCTAGTTACTGAGAAGGGTAGAACTTTTGCAAGTTTCCAGATACCTCATGCTCGTTTTGTGTAATGTATTTTTTATTCCTTTACATAAAGAATACAGCTTCATTGTGATAATCTGTGTTGAATAACACTTGTAAAGTCTTTTTTTTTTTCCCTCTGAGGTACCTGTTGCTATTCATTTTAGGAGTTATTTATGTGTATTCTTTGTTGGATTCATGCCACATAATCATTTTTCCGTGTTTGGGATCTTATGTCTGATTAGCTTTGAGATATATATTTTGATCATAGATAATCAACATGGACATTTACACTAAAGGGAAGCAAAAATGGTTGTCTTAAATTGCAAAAATCTTAGATCATTCAATGATTGTGCGAGTATAAAATTCAACTTTACATGGTAAAATCTCTGTTAGTTTTTCTTGTTAAGGAAGTAGATAATTTAATTTCCTTTTTAGGACAATATAATGACCAAAAAAGACAAGATTGATCTGCAAGACTAATACAATGTATATTTTGCCATTCTCTGAAAAGTTGTATAAAACATTCTTAATCATCATACCTTAAATATTTTATAAAATTTCCGTACAGAACTATTATAGCCTAATATGTTTTTCACAGGAACGTATTTTGAAAACTGATTCAGTTACTTTAAATATTCTATTGTGAGGTTTTCTATTTCTTGCAGCACTTTTTGAAAAATTGTAGCTGCTAAGCCATTAGGCAATGCCTTCACATTTTAAATAAGCTGAGATTATTTTATACATGTACATCTTATTCTTTTATAGATGGACTGATAATTCTTCCTTTGATGTGTGTGTCTTTTCCTTTTCTTCATTTTGGTAGGACTTCACATATTTCACTAAATTTCCCTAAAGCCTCATGTGTCTGTTTGCTATTTTCTATTTCACTTCTATTCCATAGTTTCTGATTCCAAAATGAGATCAACTGATAGTATACACTTTTTCTCCCTCATTTTATTTTATTTTTATTTTTATTTTTTATGTTATGGCTGGCTAAGCCCACCCTGGAAGGAGTCTGGCACAGCATGTGGTTTCAGGAATGGAACCACGACCCCTGCAGTTGCCTAAGCTTGCCTAAACAGGCACTTTACACGCTGAGCTATTTCACTGGCCTCTCCCTCATTTTAAATATCTCAATTTACCTATTTGGATGTATCAGCTCATGTTAGGCCTTTATTGTCTCTATTTTGGCACATCTATTCATATCTTTATTGTAAACTTCTACATAGTAATACGGCATTCTATGTATTTCTCAAAAGTCTTTCTTAATGTTTTAACTAACTTAATTCTCCTTAAAAGCACAGTTCAACTGAGACGATCATGTGGTGTTTGGATCTGGCTCTGTTGATGTACTGTAGTACATTTATACACTTGTGTATGTGCTTGAACCATCCTTGCATCCCTGGGATAAATCATCAAATCAGAAATTTGAATGTCTCCTGATTTGCTTTTGTTGTCCAGGATTGACTTTGCTATTCTAGGACTTTTCTGATTCCAAATAAATTTTAGGAATGATTTCTCTAGGTCTGGGAGGTACATTGGTTAGTATTTTGATAGGCATTGTATTAAATCTGTATAACAATTTTGGGAGTATGGTCATCTTCACAATGTTGGTTCTTCCTATCCAGGAGGAGGGACTATATTCCCATTTTCTGAAATCCTTTATGATTTCTTTTTATACAGTACTGTAATTTTCATTGAATAGATCTTTTACCTCTTTAGTTAGATTAATTCCCAGGTGCTTCATTTTTCGGGGAGTGCTATTTTGAAGGCTATTTTTTTTCTCTAATTTCTCTTTAAGTGTGTTTGTTATCTAAAGGAATGCTAATGATTTTGGAGTTTTGTCTTTGTAACCTAGTATACTACTGAATTTGTTTATTAGTGCTAGGAGGTCCTCAGTGGAGTTTTTTGAGTCTTCCAAGTAAAATATCATGTCATCTGCAAATAATGATAGATTAACTTCTTCTATTCCCATTTATTTTACTTTTATTTCTCTCTCTTGTCCAATGGCTCTAGATAATGATTCCAGAACTATTTTGTATAGGGGTATTAGCACAGGATATCCTTCTCTTGTACCAGCTCTGAGAGTAAAACATTTCAGGTTTTCCCCATTTAGAATTATGTTGGCTATTGGATTGTCATAGATGGCTTTAATCAGACTGAGGTAGAGGCTATCTCTTCCAATTTTCTGTGAAGTTTTAATCATGAATGAGTGTTGGACTTTGTCAAAGGCCTTTTTTGCATCAATTGAGATGATCATGTGGTATTTGGATTTGACTCTGTTGATGTACTGTATTACATTTATACACTTGTGCATGTGCTTGAACCATACTTGCATCCCTGGGATGAGCCATATCTGGTCATATTGTATAATCTTCTTGATGATTCACTGTATTCTATTTGCTGAGATTTTGTTGAGGAGTTTTTCATCTATGCTCATACAGAAGATTGGCGTATAGTTCTCTTTTTTGGTTAAATCCTTTTCTTGTGTTGGTATCAGTACAATATTTGCCTACAGGAATGTTTTTAGGAATATTGCTTCTTTTCAATTTGCCTGCAGAGTTAAGGAGTACTGAGATTATATCTTCTATAAATTTCTTCTAGATTTCAACTGTGAATCTATCAGGACCTGGGTTTTCCTTTGTTCATAAGTTTTTCATTACATTTTCAATTCATTGGTTCATATTTGTTTATTGACAGTTCTTATATCCTCTTAATTCAGTTATGATAACTTGTACCTATCTAAAAATCTATTTATTTCTTCTGTGAGTGTTATTCTGTAAGTGTAAAGATTTTCAAAGTAGCTATTGATAATCTTCTGAATGTCCACAAGTTCTGTAGTAATTTTGCTCTTTTCATTCCTTATTGCTTGAATTTGAGCTTTCTCTTTCCACTTTTTGATGAAGTTAGCTAGGGATTTATCAATTTTATTTAATCTTTCAAAGAACCAGCTTTACCATTCATTAATTTTTTGTATTGTTTTGTCTCAGTTGCATTTATTTCTACTGTAATCTGTATGATTTTCTTCTGTCTTTAGGCTTTGGGCTTGCTTTGCTCTTCTTTTTCTAGATGCTTGAGGTGAAGTATTAGAGTATTTCTCATTCTGTTTTCCTAATGTATGAGTTCAGAGCTATAAATTTCCCTCTAAGAACTACTTCATTGCAGCTGAAAAGAATGTGAATTCAGATGTGGTATGGTAGAACACTCTGAATATGTTCATTAAGTGCATTTGTTCATAGGTCTGGTTCAGTTCTGCTAACTCTTTGTTAATTTTTTGTCTGATTGACCTATCCTTTTTGGATGAGAGTGTGTTAAAATCTCCTGATGAGATTGTAGTATTGGATATTAGATTTTTCATATACATTAGGGTTTGTCTTATATAATTGGATGTTCCCATATTTGGTGCATACATATTTATGATTGTGATCACTTCTTCTTGTATTTTTCTCCTAACCAGTATGTAGTAGCCCTCTTTTTTTGATTGATCATTCTTGGTTTGAAGTTCATCTTGTCTATGAACAGGATTGCTAACCCGGCTTTTTTCTGAGGTCGTGGGACACATGGTGGTTTTTGTTTTTTTTTTCCATCCTTTGACTTTCAGCCTATGAATTTCTTTATGAGTTAAATGTGTTCTTGTATGCAGCATATTATTCAATTTTGCTTCCTAATCTACTCTTCCAATCTTTTTTCTCCTAATTGGTGAATTGAGTTCATTTAAATTAATGGTTCTAATTAGGCATATTGACTCACATTTGAAATGTTATTTTTCCCCCATAGTTAGCTACCTATGTTTTCCAAAAATAGCTTTTGTGCCTCATTTGTTTGGTTCTTTTCATTCTCCTCTATGGAATTATGGTCCTTTGATCTCTCTTCAGAATGTCTTTTCACAGTCATTGTGTTGTTGGTGTGGTCTTCAACAATTTCTTTAGTTGTTCTTTGTCATGGAAGTATTTCACTTCTCCATTAAACTTGAAATAGAATTTTGCTGGGTAAATCAGTTTGGGTTGGAATTTGTTTTATTGCAAGCCATGAAGTACTTTACTCCATGCCCTTCTTGACTTGATGGTTTGTGAAGAGAAATCTGCCATTATTTGGAATGACTTATCTGTTAAATGTGGTCTGTTTCTTTTGTCTAGCAGCTTTTGTATGCTGTTCTTTTGCTGATTTTCTTGGATCTTCATTATTATATGTCTGGGTGTGGTTTTTTTTTTTTTTTGGCTTTTTGAGACAGGGTCTCACTGTGCAGTTCAGGCTGGCTTTGAGCTCACTTTTGTAGCCCAGGCTGGTCTCGAACTCGCAGCGATCCTCCTGCCTCAGCCTCCCAAGTGCTGGGATTACAGGCGTGAGCCACCACGCCCGGCTTGGGTGTGGTTTTAATTGGGTTGATATTATTTGGAGTT
>PVJA010029628.1:0-26465 GCA_004027025.1 Myocastor coypus
CTTCTTCTTCTTCTTCTTCTTCTTCTTCTTCTTCTTCTTCTTCTTCTTCTTCTTCTTCTTCTTCTTCTTCTTCTTCTTCTTCTTCTTCTTCTTCTTCTTCTTCTTCTTCTTCTTCTTCTTCTTCTTCTTCTTCTTCTTCTTCTTCTTCTTCTTCTTCTTCTTCTTCTTCTTCTTCTTCTTCTTCTTCTTCTTCTTCTGTCTCTCTGTCTCTGAGTCTGTCTATCTATCTGTCCGTCCCTCCCTCCCTGCCCCTTCCTCTCTCCTTCTCTCCCACCCTCTCTGACTGTTTTAGCTTGCTGCCTTGGTGTGAAATTGCACCAAAATGTAAGCACTATACCCTAGAGAATCTCCATGAGAATACAAACTATTTCCAAGAGAGATTACCTAAATGTTTAGTGTCCATTGTACAAGGAGAAGAAGGGGACAGATGAGGCCAAGTAAAGCAATGAGGCAGCAGTGGCCTGGTGCCTGGCTCTGGATGATGTTCATTTGAAGGCCTTTGGCCTTCAGCTTCTTGAACCCAAGAAGGACACCCTGAGTAACAGGCGAAGAAGCCAAAAGGAGAGTTTGACCATTCCTGATTTTGCCTCTTATGCTACTAGACTCACTTTGTTGGACCTCAGAGTGAAAACAAACCACTTTCCTGCCTTGATCTCTTTCCTGCCTTCATCTGGATTATCTCAGAACAAGAGAGGGAGTTTGTGATGGAAATAACTTGGGCCTCTAAGTATGAGCAGAATGTCAGTAGCCTTTCAGTCCATTGTCAGGTAGGCCTTGGAGCTGAGGATCACATGCTTAATGAGCAGGAGAGACTTTAGGTTACCAAATCCCAGTTGTATATTTCCCCTCCTAGGTTAGGTTGTCTCTAATGATCTTAGAGGATTTTAGGAATGTTTCATGTGTACAAACCACTCTGCTTAACTGGGTTAATTTATTTATTTATTTATTTATTTATTTTGCTGGACTGGGGTTCAAACTCACAACCTTGCACTTGCAGGGAGGCACTTGTTCCTCGGAGCTATCTCCCCAGCGCCATGGCTTTTATTTAGATAACCAGATAATGTCAGAAATTTGTTGAGATCTCAATTGTGTACGTAGGTTCCTCCCCGGAGGATATAGATTTGACCTCTGTATTATATTTTAGCTATAGTTGATTTTAGAATGAGACATTTTGTAATGAATAAATGAATGAAAAAGTGAATAAATAATTTATACAAACTTTTTTTTTCAGGATTTTGTGTTTGCCCAATGTTCAAGGTTAGCAAATATAGCCCTGAGAAATGGAAGTCTTATTTTAAACATCCTTTTATTTCTATTAATAAATGAGAACCTCAAGTCTACTGACAGAACTGCCTACAATGTTTGCTCTGTGAGACTGCATTGTGGCATGGTGGGTAAGTGCTTTGCATTCTGGAGCCAAATAGACTAGTCTCAAATCCTGGTTATTCTGTTTAATTAGGCAAGGGATTTCACATTAATTAATTAACTCCTTTAGGACTCTGTTAAAGGGGTAGGGATGACAGTAGTGACTTTATCTAATGTTATAGCAGGAATTATACAAAGCAGAGTTGGAGAACTTGAGTTTTCAACAAGTGTTCATTGTACTGGCCTCAGGAAAAGGAGCAACAGTGCTTACCAGGGAGCTTGGTCCCTGTTATGGTTTATGTCTAGTTGTCCCCCCAAAGCCTCATGTAGTCATTGGGTGGGGACTTCTAGAGTTTGAGACTTGATCCATGATCCCTGGGATTATGGGTGGAAGTACTTCTGGGATTATGGCTGTAGCCTAAGGCGGGGGCTAAGGCGGAGAGCCGGAATGTAATATAAAGAGAGACAGAGAAACAGACTCAAGCTGTTGCTGCTGCTCTGCTGCCCTGATTGATTGGATGCCTCTGCCACCATTTTGTTGCTGTTCCGCCGCCATGAACTGGATTCTCTCTGCTGTTCCTCTCAGTCTTGGGCCAGCTGAATATGGACTGAAACCTCCAGTAACTGTGAGATAAATAAACCTTTCCTTCCTTCATTTTGAGAGTCGGATATTTGTCTCAGCAACGAATGAAAAGTAACTAAGACAGTCCCCATCAAATGGGTTGGAAGACTGCAGGACATTTGCCATTGGACCGCCTTCTGTGCTGGTGTATGGGTAAAAAGGTAATGGTATTTTTTTGGTTATGTTTTTATTAGGGAACTAGTCTTGTCAACCTTTTGTTTTGGGCATTTTTCGCATCCTTCCAGGCTCTGAGTCTCTCTAATCTATAATCTCCAGTCTATTCTCCTTGGAGACAAGCATTAAATACCAGATATTACAATGAAAATCATCATTATAAAAGTCTCACCCAGGATCACCAAGCATGTAGTGTGGCACATTGATTAGCATGGGCATTATTTGGAGTGGAGAAAAACAGAAATGCCATATGTTTTCTAGCAATGAGAGCATTTCCAAGTGCAAATTGAACATCTTTGTTTTGATCCTGAACTACAGCAAGAAACTGACATGAATCTTTGATCCCATGCCAATGCCTAGAGAATTTATGAGGTCTTCAGGACGGGATAATAGATCCTCACCAAGACTCCCAGCTTCAGGAAATTGTTTAATTTCCCTTCTCAGTGGCTCCTGCTTTGAGTCAGCTGCGGTGGAAAGGTCCCAAGTGCTACTGAAAACAGCTCATCAGTTCAGAACAAAGCTGATTATGTAAATTGTGCATTAAGATGCAGGTCCAATTTAATTTTACTCTGTAAATAAATATCCCATTAACATCCATCTGTTGAAAGTCAGGTAAAGCATTCTCTTAAGGCTATATGGCTAGAGCTCCCCTGAATGCTCCATAAATGCTGATGGAGAAAGGATTAGGGCACCCACATTCCCTATGTAAAACTTGATTTTCTTTTCTTTAAGTGGCAAGTCAGCTATAAAATCAATTTAGAGCAAGAACAAGTGAGGATTGGCTGAGAAAGACACAGCATCTATTTCTGGCCCTGCCTGTTGGAGGACACACGAAAGCTTTCTCTGATTGCTGTCACAGAGATCAATAATAATTATAGCTTGCCAATTCCCTCCAAAAATAAAAAAAAACTTTTCAGTTGATGAGAAGTGAACACTAAATTAGCACTAGCGCTTTTCTGCTGCAGGACAATTTAGCCAACCAGAAATGCCATTTGTGAGAGTGGCCTTTGCAGAACAGACAGGTATAGCTCCCTCTTGAGCTCCACAGGGGTGGAAAATCCCATCCAGCCCCTGGAATGGAGGTTGGGTACAGAGGTGCAAGGCAGGCTTCCTCCAGAGCTGCCCTTTCTGTTTCAAGCCAATAACCACCAATGACTCTTGAGCTCTAGGAAAAGCTTTTGATACTCCCATAGCAGTTTATCAATATCAGGTGCTACCAGACAAAGAACATAGTGTCATTATCTACCTAGTTGTTTTTTTGTTTTGTTTTGTTTTTTCCCCCAGTACCGGGGACTGAACTAGGACCTGGAACTTACCAGGCAGGTGCTTATGCCACTGAACAATCACCCCAGCCCCTACCTAGGTTTTGTTAGGGGTGAATTGCCAATCAGGTGTCATAGAAGACAAATAATGCATTGTGTTTCTGGACGCTGTTGTTGTTGTTAGTGGTGGAGTGGGGAAGTAATGAGGAGAGAGATTAGAGAAGGGCTAGAGACAGACTGCATAACACACTGTGAGCTATGTACTCTAACCTCTAAGGTACTGTTTTCTAAATGGTTATAGTTGGGGTTCAAAATCTCCCCCTGAAAGCCTCCAAAAAGCCCCCTCAAGGACTGCTTGGTTGCTAATGGATTCTGGAAAAGTGGCTGGGTCATGAGGATTATAACTTCATCTGTGGGTTAACAGCTGAGATCAGATTTTTTTTTTTATTTTAATGAATTGTTTTGTTATTTTTTGTCTTTTAAATTTTATTTTTGAATATTTATTTGTCATAAGCTTTATTTTTAAATTCATTTTAATGAGAAAAAGAAAAAAGATAAAATAGCAATGAAACAGTCAAAAAAAGTTAGTAGGATGGTTACAATAATTAGTACCATGCATATTGTTGTCTTCATAGTAGTTATTCAGAGGACAAGATGCAGACCTGATATCTTATCTAAACCATATTAGTACAAACTTTTATTCTCAATGAACAAAGACAAATTAGCTGTATATGTATCCTAACACTTGTGCCACGGAGCTCTCTCTCCAGCCCCTATTTTTTTCTTTTTCTTTTTAAAGTTTCTAATACTAGGAGAAAATATAATACCATATCTTATAAGTAAATTGTACTGTATCTCTTATAAGTCAGAGATACAGTATTAATCATAAAACAAAAAGTATAATTTAATACTATTCAGAAAATTAATTAAATATTAATTAATTAAAATTAAATTAAATATTTCAAAACAATATTCTACAATTCAAATAAAATCATGAGTCCAACTTTGAGGCCATAATGTTGTGTATCATATGTATAAATCTGTATTGAATTCACAATACTCCCGTGGTATTTGAATAGGTTAATATACACAAAGATATCAACTAAGAAAGAATTTCCATGGTAGTAAAGAATTACAAAGACTAAAACATAACATAAATACTGGAATGACAAATATATGGCCAGAGTCAGTAAGGACTCAGGATATAAGAGAACCTGTGCTGTGATATCCTATGACTAGGAGGTGTCTCAAGTTTTCTGGTCAAGGAGATTATGGGACCTCAGAGGAAAGAGATGAATGAGCTGTGGTGCGTCTAAGGAGAGTCACCCAGAGAAAAACATTCTCTCAGGTTTTCACAGAAAGCAAACTGGCCAAGCGATGACCGTGACTCATTCCGAAGGCTGACACTAACAACAGTTCTACAAAGTACTGTATATGGTCCCAAACTTAATCTTGAGGGGATTTGACCTTGGAAGATACAAAAAAATGAATGTTTTGTTATACAGGTCTTGCTTTGACTTGCCTTTGATCACCCAGCAAAAAAAGCTTAAATACAATGCATGAAATGCAGAGCTAGACTGATGAGATGAGCTGTAGGAGGCTTGGATCAATAGCCTCCAGTATTACAAGCTTCACTGGTGGCCCACTGCGGTTGCAGAACCTTTGACTGTGTATGTATCTGCTTCCTCTTAGTCCAAAGAGAATAATTTTCTTTTCCTCTTTTTTTCTTTTTTCTTAACAACATCAATACGAAGGTGGGTCATGCCCACACACTGTACTCTGTAGAACTATTGTGAGGACAATATGCAATGTATAAACTGTTAAAAAAAGAAAGGGGAAAAGAAAAAAAAAAGTAATGTTTATTGAAAGTGTTAATGTTTAATTGTTTGATCAATCTTATATACCTATATCTATCAATCTAAACTGATTTGATGATGAAAATATGTAATATAACCATTGTTAAACTTAAATAATAATAAAAATTTTAAAAAATGAAGTCTAATATATATATACATATATATGTATATATATACATATATATATATACATACATATATATGTATATATATATACATATATATATACATATATATATATATATATATATATATATATCCAGAACTTCTAACAGTTTGGCAGTAGGGTATCACACAAAATTCTAGTATGTCATGGACAAAGACAGTGTTCATGACACTTATTGGTGTCCAGGTGTCACTTGTGGGACTGAGCTACTGCTATTTCCTTGACATCCACCCTGTAGATCTGAACAGAATCATGACCCATAAGGTGCAGGAGAAGTCCATTTGTAGAATATGCTGATGGACATGTTCTGCTGCTGTATACAAAAGAATAGTTGAAAGACTGCTTTTGTATACCTCTTTTTCTCTTGTGTTTAATTATTTGTCCTATTTTGTGGGTTCTTTCTGTTCTCCTTCATGGAGTTGTGGTCATTTTGGTTCCTCATAGAATATCTTTTAGTAAGCTGTTCAGGGTTGGCTTTACCATCATGAAATTCTTTAGTTGTTCTTTGTCATGAAAGTATTTCACTTCGCCATTGAATTTGAGAGAGAGTTTTGCAGGGTATAGCAGTCTGGGCTGGAATTTGTTTTCTTGTGAAACTTGAAGTACTTTGTTCCATGGTTGTCTTGATGGTTTGTGAAGAGAAATCCGCTGTTACTCTAATGGGTTTTCCTTTAAATGTGATCTTTTTCTTTTCTCTAGCAGCTTTTGGTATACTGTTTCCATGCTGAATTTCTGGGATCTTGATTATTATATGTCTGGGTGTGGTTTTAATTGAGTTGATGATATTTGGAGTTATTCTTCAGTTACCTGAATGTCAAATTGTTTCCTCATATTTGGTAAGTTTTCTGCTATTACTTCTGCCCATATTCTTTTTATATCTTTTTAATCAATTCCTTCTTCCTCACTGATGTCTATTAATCTTACATTGTTCATCTTTGCATCATCTTGCAGATGTTGGATTATTTTTTCTTGCATTCTAGTTATTATTAAGAGATCTTTTCTTACCTTTTCACCAGCTGCAATGCTGTCTTTAAGGTCTGAAAGTCTATTTTCATTTTTATTGAAACAGTTTTGTCAGCTTGTGATTGAGGTGTTAAGTTCTTGTATAGCACTTTAGATCTGCTTTGTACATTCTATTACTTTCCTATATTGCTCATTTGAGGATTCCATCATTTTTCCATTCTCCCCTATTTTTTTTTTTGTTACCACTGTCTTTAGCAGCACTCAGTACTTCTTTTATTATAGGTATTAATTCTTTTACTTCAGAAATTATTTCTGATCTGATTTCCTCTATGCCTTTCTGCAATTGTTTCTTTACTTCAGATGCTATTATTTCAGAGATTTCAGGCATGTGATTTATAATTTCTTCTATCGTATTGTCTCCTGTATTTGTTCTGAGTGGGCCCAGGGCCTGAGAGTGCATTTTGCTCCTTCTCTTTGTCATTTTGTATAGCCCTGCCTTCTGACCTTTGGTGTAGAGCTTCAGTACAGTTCTTACCTTAGCACCAGATCTGGATCTTCCAAGTTCAAAGTTGTCCAGGTGGGTGTGGCTTGGGTCTGGCTTCTAAGTTTCACTTCTTCCTGCTGCATCCCTTGGAGGTGAACCTGCTGTGACACTGTGGTGAGATATTCTTCTTCTGGATCAGCTGGGTGGCCCTTGTCTCTAGTCTCTCTATTGGGAAGTTCAATGGCAGTTTTCCACACTGAGTGCATCAGGTCTGGTTGCTGGGTTGAATGAGTTTCTGGTGGGCCCAGGGCAGGCTACCTCACATGCCGGGCCAAGTTGCTGGGTTGAATGAGTTTCCGGCGGGCCCAGGGAGGTATCACTCATGCGCTGGGCCTGGTTGCTGGGTCAAATCTGAGATCAGAATTTGATGTCACTATTAGATGTCATAGACAGAGGCGATGAGACCTGGTTGGAGGAAGTAGCTCATGAGGGTGTGTTCTTGGGGAGTCACCAGGCTCCCACTCTGCTCCCTGGCTGCCACAACACAAGCAGTTTCCTCTGGTATACACTTTGACCATGTCCTACCTCAGTCTCGGCCTCAAAGAAACTGAGCCAGGTGACCATGGAAGCCTTGGGCATGAGTCCAAATAAACCATTGCACTGTCTCATTGTTATTTCTTATTAAAAGTAATGAAAAAGAAAAAACAAGTAAAACTTTCCTATGCTGTTTTCCCTAGGTATTTTGTCACACTGTTGATCACTTTTCTAATCAAAATGACCATTATAACTGGTTAAGGAGATAAGTCCTAGAAGGGTTTGAAGCAGAGACTTCAACTAAGGCTAACTACTCCAAATACCACTTGTATGAAAAATACTTTTATTTGTATTGGAGACTCAATACCAAAGGAGATCCCATTTACACAGAAAAATGTAGAAAAACGTACTTTCTTCCAAGCTGATGAAGCCTATTGATTCTGAAGAAAAAGCTACATTCATCCTGCTGCCTTGTTTCTCTAGAGCATGCCACTTACCCTACTTTGAGGCCAGGTTATCTGCTTCACTCTTCCTATTGTAGGGGTGAGCCTGAAGGGGGCTCCTCCCTTTTTCTTTTCTTTCCATTTTAAAGGGATGTGTGATACTGGAGATAAAGTAATCATCTTCCAACAATGAGGCAACTTGTCAACCTGTTTAGGCAGTTAGAAAGAAAGATGTAATCCTTAAATTACTATGAAGAGCTCTGTTACTTACAACCCAAATGGTTCTAATTGAAGCAGGAAATGCCTTCTTAGGCAAATAGTAAGGGGGTCTGGATTTCTCGCTCTTGGACAGTTCATCTTCAGGGGCACCACTGAGACCTCCTTTACTCATGGTCTCTCTGGTGTCCCCTTCAATGTTCACCGAGGACCAGATGACTAAGCCCACACATGGATTATGTCTTTTTGCAGAATTGTCTTCAGATTCTCATTGTCCAGATTATTTTCTCTGCACTATCACCATAAGTCTTGAATGAATTAAAGATGCAGACAGAATGAAGCATCATGGAGATTGCTAGCCCTAAAAGTAAAATTCAGAGGTAGTTCCATGGGGAGGAAAGAGGTACATTCACGTCAGCATGTGCAGAAGCTGTGTGGCCATGCTGAGATCCCTGCAGGCATGCCCCTTATGAGAGCATGCGCACACTCTTCTGCCCTCAGCACTCTAAAGGGCCACTGGACAGTGTAGGGAGCAGCATTCATGTCTTGGCTCCTCCTCTCTATAAAGTGAAGGCAGACGTGAATGCTTATTTTCTTGTGTGGGTGCGTGTGCACACAGGGATGACCATCAATAAGAATAGGATCTGGATAACGTTTAGTCTTCTATGTCCTTTTTCTGCCATGAGTATTGCCTCACCTCCATTCAAACTGATTTTAAGTGTCTCTGTCTTTGCAGCAGTTAGAATAAAGCCAATAGTACACAAACCCAACTCTTCATCGCTTAGACTAATACTAGGTTTGCTTCTTGCTCATACTGAATGTCTTTTGAGCATCACTGGGGGATTTTACGTCATGATGATCCTTACCACAGGACCCTGGCTGTCAGAAGGATCGTATATAGCACATTCACAAGTCTCTGTAGCAGAAGGAAAAGAGCTCTTGGCAGCTTTGTAACAGTGGAAATATAATTTGAACCACAAATATGAGTTACATATGCAAGTGTAAATTTTCTCACCATATTGTAAAGGTATAATGAAAGCAGCAAAGCTAATTTTAGTAATATACTTTATTTTACCTATATTTTAATTTTAGCATATAACAGATTTAAAAATGTTAATGAGTTTGTTGGGTATAGAGCCTGTAATCTTATGTATTTTATGTTTACAACTCATCTCAGTTTGAAATAACCACATGCTAAATGCTCACATGTTAAGTGTCCCATGTGGTTAGTGATTGCCACCCCAATATTGTAGCTCTGGTGTTGGGAGCCCTTGAAGCTGGAAATTGGTCAAGTGGGTGAGAGCAGTGCTAAAGCAGTCCAGCTACCTTGGTCCTGAGACTTAGACTTGGTCCTTAGACTTCAGTGCTAAAGCAGTCCAGCTACCTTGGTCCTGAGAAAAGCATCCTGCTTGGTTAATGTCAACTATTAGTCACTAGGCAACCTTGTGTCACATGATGTGAACTTTGCAAAGGTATAATAAATAAGTGCCCCTACTGTTGTTGCTGGGGCTGTTTGCCAATCAGGCTATGGGCTGCCACCTGACTTAGTGCTTGTCTGCTTATCTATGCGTTCCTCTTTCCTGCTGCTGTTTTTCCTCAGGCTACACTGAGAGACCACAGGAATCCCAGCACTATGAGTGCTCTACCCAATTGTGTGTTCAGCCTAACAGTAACACATATGTCGGCTGTTGACAGCTCACTGGGTGAAAGTGGCCACGTACTGCCATCTTTCCGCATGCAACCAGGAGAAGGGCTTCTGCCTGGTGTCTTAACACAGAGAGAGGAGAATAGTGGAGAAACAGAGGTCACGACCAGCAGGCCTGGCCAACCCTGCACAGCACTGGGACCTCCTACCGGCGTAAATGAGGAGTAGGTGCTGAACATGGCAATCTTGCAGTATATGACCCAGAAGATGCTAGTGCCATGTTCTTAGAAATAAACCTCTGGAATTATGGGGTGAATACTAACAGAGGTAACTGGGTAGGCCAAAGACTGGAGGTTCAGAAAATAAGGACAGGAGAAGAGTTTTCCTTTCATCCCTGATATTTGCCGATACCTTTGGCTTAGAGTCTCCTGGGCTCCCCTCCTTTCTCATTCATGACATCATAACTAAGAAGCAAGAAACATAATGATACCTAAACTCTACAGACCCTGAGGTGAGATATAGTTACTATTTTATTTGTACTGGAAACTCATGGTGGTCTAGAACATGGTTTATTTTTCCTTGAATATCTATGAACCAGAGGTTCACTAACTAGTACATAGGTAGGTGCTCAGCAAACATTCAAATGAGTGAATTTACAATAACTCTCACAAAGCCATTCCTAAGTGTTTAGATTTTTCACAGTGCTGTGAATAAGAATCAGCCATGTAGTTGATCTATTATCGAAGAGCATTTGGGAGAATCACTGTCTTGGGTACTTTTTTCTCATTGCTGGAATAAATATCCAACACCCAGAGTTAAAGAAGGAAAGGTTTATTTAGCTCACAGTTAGTGGTGATTTCGGTCCATACTCGGCTGGCTCCAAGGCAGAGTTGCACATGGCAGAGAGCAGCCATTCATGGGGTGGAAAACAGCAAAGAGCAAAGAGGGGAGCAGGAGCTGTGGCAGTAAAGGCAAGCCTCACTCCCCTCCTTACACTGTAAAGAAGATTACCCACTCCAGGAAGGGGAATAGCACACCCATAGTCCCACCACTGGAACAAGAATTAATCACAACCTGTAGAAGCTGCCCCATGACTGTATGAGGCTTTAGGGGGAAAACTAGACACAAACCATAACACACTAACATGCTTCTTGGTGACAGACCTTCAAGTAGTCAAACGAACTTGTGTTTTACAAAATGTCACTACAAATGAATGTCTACTGTTTAAAATGTAAATTTTATTTGTATGAATGATGATGAGGCCATTAGAAAATGATAGAATATCAGTGCCAATGACAGAATAGTTTGTTACTTTCCATTCCTAAGGGAAGGGGTCATCCCATGCAAGACCCCAGAAATGGCATGAAGGTCAGGCAGGAGACAGAGAGTACAGAAGGCGGACGTGGCCCTGAGCCTCAATTGTGGTTTCCATGAGGCACGCAAGGCAGGGCAGGCAGACCTAGGGATTGGCAGTGTGAACGCTTCAGCAGGGTGAGGAGTACAGTAGCTATCCCTGGGTGCTCAGAGCAGCAAGTACTGGCTCAGAGTATGAGAGCTGAGTTAGAGCCTATGGAGGAGCTGGATTTGGGTTGGGGCTGGTGTGCTTGGAGATGGAAGGCATGCTTGCTGAAATGGGCTGGCTCTGGGAGCAATAGTCTCTCTAGGATCAGAAAGGCCCCAGATGCCGAAGCACCAGAAATATAGAAAATGAAACAGGCAGCAAATAAAAAGCCATGATTAATTCATATATAAATGACTCTGCTGAGTTGAAAAGTGCCATTTCAGTCTCCCAGAGCCCCAGAGAAAACTGAGGCTTACCTGACCTTTACTTGTAAGTGTTCAAACTGTCTTTAATCACTTGTCTAAGGGATTAAAGGACAAAAGTGAAAACCCAAAAGTCAGAGAACTGAGTTATATTTGTGACCCTAAGCAGATTCCCTGGCATCCCCATGAGGCACCCTCAGGAAGTTTCTGAATTTTTGTATCAAAACAACAGAGGCAGGAGGACTGCAAGTTCAAGCTGAGCCTAGGTAACTTAGCAACTTAGTGAGAATCTGCCTCGAAGTAAAAAATGAAAACGTGCTGGAGATATAGCTTGGGGATATACTGGCTTCAATCACCAGTGTAAATTAAACAAGGAAAAAAAAAAAAAAGAATACAAAGCTGCAGTGCTGCTTAGCTATGTACTTTGTCAACACTTAGTATTGCCCAAGGCATACTGCCACTGTGTATATACTTTGGCTTCAATAAATTGGATTAAAAAGTGAACAAATAGAGCTATCCAGGGATGAAATGTAGATTAATTTATTTTCCTTCCTGCTTCAGTGTAACTTGTACACAGACTCACATTTGGACAGAGAGTCCAAATTTGGGGGAGTTGGATACCAGGGAGTATATGGGATAACTGACTATTATACTTCATGTAGCTTGGACTGCCAGTGCTCCACATCTTATGTGCCATGAAATGGTTCTTGGCTCCTCAGAGGACAGCTGAAGGGCTGAAAGGAAATGTTCTTGAAGCCTGTGGTGTTTGTAAAGCATTCTAAGCTCCATGAATCCCTGTAAAGAATGTTAGATGCCCTGGCAGCAGATACTACAGAAGCCAAGTGGGTCTTAGTGTTTCAAAAAAAAAATGTAGACCATTAAGTTTTCCCTTGAGCTTTTCTGTAACTCCTAAACCTGTGGGACACTTTAAAAAAGTGCCACTGAGTTCAATCATAAGTCAAAAATTAAGTCTCTGCCTCAAAATGTGTGACTATTTTGACACATCATGCAGAGTTAGGCAACTGTGAGTACTGTTTCTAGGAAGCAGGTCTCCTAATGTTACATCTAGGGCCAAGAACAATGGCCATTCTGTTGCTTCTGGGCTCACAGCATCCAGATTCAGTGCACGGAGCGGTTAATGGCAGCCTGGTATCTTACAGGGAGGTTGGCCAAGGCATTGTCGCTTAAACAATCAAAGAAGACTGGCTACATTCTCTGGGACTGGAAGAAATGTTTAAGGTGTGCATTTCTGCTTGAAAATATCTTTTACTGTCAAGAAAAATCCCTTATGTGCCCATTGAGTTTATCAGTCTAACAATAACAAAGAAAGGGTATTCACTGTGGAAGGAAAAAGTAAACTAGTGGTCATATTAACAACAAATTAATGATGTCAATAGCTGATGAATAATGCCTAATGTGGCTCAGGCGTTGGCCCAGGCCTTTTACTAATGCTGAATTGTGTATTCCTTACCACAGTCCCACAAAACAGTAGTAGTAGTTTTATTTCTTCTTCATGAATGAAAACAGCTGACACTAAACAATTTGTGCACAGGTCACAGAGCTGGGAAATGATGGAGTTGGGATTTGAACCTAATCAGTCTAAATCCAGAATTCCTGCTCATGATCCAGCCACCCGAGGGCAGGGAGCACAGTGGAAAGGGCAACACTTGCCCAGCTACCCACTTACTCTTCAGCCTGTGTCAACATCTCCCGAGGGTTTCTGCAGGGAGTCGTTGCATATTGCCTGTCACCCAATGCCTGGAGCCTTCACACAGCTTATGTGGGGTCTTTGGATCTCACATTGCAATTCTCCAGAGCCAGAGGTCTTCATGCAACACCAGAAATCTTAGACACCCAAAATTCCCTATATCAGGGGTGACACTAGCTGTCTTAGTTACTTTTTACTCATTGCTGGGACAAATACCTGACACTTGAAATGAAGGAAGGAAAGGTTTATTTAGCTCACAGTTACTGGAGGTTTCAGTCCATTCTTGGCTGGATCCAAGGCTGAGTGGCACGTGGCAGAGAGCAGCAGTTCATGGTGGCAGAACAGAAACAAAATGGTGACAGAGGCAGCCAACCAAACAGGGCAGCAGAGAGCCACAGCTCTAGTCTGTCTCTCTGTCTCTCTTTATATTACATTCAGGCTCTCTGCCTTAGGATATCTGCCCTAGACCACACCCATAGTCCTAGCCCTACTCAGACCGATAATCCCATCAGTACTAAAACACATAATCCCAGTGACTCATGAGTCAAGTCTCAACCTATAGAAGTCCCCGCCCAATGACTACATGAGGCTTTGGGAGGGACAACTTGACATAAACCATAACACCAGCAAAGCCCTCCTGCAGCCCCAAACCTCCATGCTTAGTTCTGGTTACATGCCTTCCTAGTGGTCAAGGGATCTCCACTTATAGAAATCATTCCAAGACCCAGGACAGTAGAGCAGCTTCCACCCTGAAGTGGCCAGCTGCCACGCCAGAGGAAAAGAACTCCCTGGAAGTTTTTGGGCCAGTAACTAAAGGCTTTACTGAAAGTAGCAGACAATTCCTGGGTCTAAACTGGTTCCTTGGCCCTGCACAGCCACGGGAGACCAGGAAGTAAACTTGCAGCCTTGCTCAGAGGAGCAAAGAGAAGCAGTAGTTGGGAAATAGCATTACTGATCTCTATCTTTCTCAGTCTGGTTAAGTATGAGAAAGAAGGTTCCAGAATAGACCCACTGGTCTAATCAGAATCTGCTCAGACTTCATAGCACCATGAATAGGATCAGTGCCAAGATTTATTGAATCTGACTTAAATGCATTAGGTTAGAAAGCACTCCATTTAGCTGGTTGTTTTCAGACATCAGTGCCTGCTCCAGCTGTTTCCCTCTGCTTCACCTCTGCTGTCATTCCCCATCCTCCTTCCAGGCCTGCAGTTGTAGCAGTGATGCTGTGTCTTTGACACAGGGGGGCCTTCAGGGAAGCTTCTGTTTGCAGTAATTGAAAGGTCTGAGTGAGGTTATGATTTCACGGGATGAAGAAGCAGCTAATATTTGTAAGCATCTCCTGTACAAAGCATCTCCTGATTGTGTTTTTATAAAACCGGGCTCAGGAGGACTTCTTAACCCTTCATACAGTAGTTATTTAATTTTGACTGTGCTACTTCTGCTGTGTGAAAGGTGCAAATGTTAGCCAAAAGGGGGCTCTCCTCATGTGATTCTGAATTGACTTGCAAAAATAGCACATTCTCAGGGAGTTGGCCATGGAGCAAAGGCTGAACTGAAACATGGTTGATCTGGGCATGCTTTCCCCAAAGAAGAAGAAAAGAAAGTGATAGTCACACAAATTTGATTCAAATTCTATTGGCACAATTTATTAGCCTATAATTTTGCCAGGTCCAGTTCTTTATCTTTATGTCTCAACAAGTGCTGAAGAAGTTGTTCTCTTTCAACAGGCATCAAGGAAGGAAAACATAAGGTTGCCCTTGCCCTTGATTCTGACATGTTAGAGTTATATTACCAACTGATCCATAGCTCCACTTAAATCCACTACTTGGAACCCCAGAAACACATGTTAATATGAACCTCCTACCTCCCCTTCTTCTGAGAATGATACATTACACATTTCAACATGTGCCTCAAACATAAGACAGCAGTAAATAAACAGACATCACTGGAACAAAGAATGTGCAAAGAAAATTATGTCTAATGGTCTGAGATTAGGGCTGATAATATCATGATACTGAGTTATAAATAGCTTGGTCTTAAAGTCATAACACTCAAATGCATCAAAAGCAGAAAGGGAAGAAAGTCCAACCTAGCCGGGCGTGGTGGCACACGCCTGTAATCCCAGCACTGGGGAGGCTGAGGCAGGAGGATCGGTGAGAGTTCAGACCAGCCTGGGCTACAAGACTGAGGTCAAGGCCAGCCTGAACTGTACAGCGAGACCCTGTCTCAAAAAGACAAAAAAAAAAAAAAAAAAAAAAAAAGGGAAAGTCCAACCTAAGCGATTATTCTTACTGTTTCTTTAATGAAGAGACACAGCTAGGCAGCTGCAGGGACCGTGGTTCCATTCTTGGCACCACATGCTGCGCCAGCTCCAACCCCCAAGGCAGGCTGAGCTGGCCATCAAAGAGAGAGGGGGGGGGAGAGAGAGAGATAGAGAGACAGAGAGAGAGAGAGAGAGAGAGAGAGAGAGAGAGAGAGCATCAGTGCCGGGTGAATGTATCATTTTCATTTTCCAGAAAATGGATTTAAACCTTGTTTCTTATTTTCAATCTCATCAGCGATATGTTGCTAAGATAGATCTATGAGTTCTGAGTAAATCATCAAGAATCAGATTGATATCAAAGCAAACATTCCTTAAAATCTTTTGGCATCCCCTAAAAGTCATCTAATTCTCTGAAACCTTGCAGCCTCCCCTGCTCATTCTCAAGTCGCTACAGGGATGGGGGATTAGAGCAGCTCTCATCCCCAACTCCCCTGGACATTGGATTCTGGTCTGTTGCACTTTATTCTAACCATCAGGGAGGTGATAGCCAGAATACTTTGAAAATGTTTCTCAGAATGTAGCTCTAGGATCTTCTGACTGGAAATCATTTCATCGAAACCCTTTGAGATGTGGTACAGCAGTCCCAATTGTTACAGGTTCCTGAAAATATAAGGATTTGAAAACCACAGACTTACTGTCCATGTTTGAAATGATTTCTAAAGTTCATCATCAGCAAACAGACAAGTGCATCTGGGGAGGCGGATGTAGTGGTTGATACACTGTGTCAACTTGGCTGGATGACTCAGCCGCCGGACTCCCTGTTGGCCCTTGTGCTGCCACAGCAGCTGCCAAGGAAGTGCGTGTTGATTGAGTAACCACCCTGTGACTTTCTATCCTATATGGGTTCAGGGCTCCATCTGTCTCTTTAGGGAGAGGCACTCCTGCTGGCAGGCCTTGGGAACATCCAGGTACTCCTCCAGACATGGCCACTCCTAGTCAGTGTCCTCATAGGTAATACCTACACTACATAACTGCCTGCTTAATGTCTCACGTTGGATGTCTGGAGGATCTTTATGGCCCAGTGGCCCCAAACACAGCTTGTTGTCTTCTATCTCTTCTGATGCAATGCAACTCTAGGCTTCCAGATGCCTAGGCCCAAATGTGAGCATAAGCCATTGATGTCTCTGTATTCCTTTTGAAACCTACATCCCATCTACCGCAAATTCTACTCACTCTGTCTTCAGTGCATATACAGAATCTGGTTGCCTCTCTGCACTTGTCCTAACACCACTTTCTCCCTCCCATCTCCTTACAATGGCCTCCTAAGTGGTCTTCTTGATGCTAACCTTACCTCTACTGTGGTCTGTTCCCTATACAGCAGCCAAGATAGTTCTCTGAGGACCGAAGTTAGATTATATCACCACGTTGCTAAAAAACAAGTATAGCCCCCATTCCCTTTCTCCTGGAATAAAAGTCAGAGTCCATAATCAGGTCCTTCCATACCGCTGTGACATCATTTTTGGCTAGTATCCTTCTCAGTTTGCCGCTGTGACCTGGTCTCCTTAGCATTCAGCCGCCATGCCAGGCACCTCCCTTGCAGAGCCAGCATTGTGTGTGCTTTTCCTAAAGAGCCTTTGCTTTCTATTCAAGTTTCCTCACGATGATTTCATTCCTCACCACCCAGCTTAAAACATTGCCACCCTACAAACACATGTAATCTTCTACTCAGCCTTAATTTCCATGCGGCACTTGTCACATTCTAACTGTTGTGAAAATTGCTTCTTCTTTTATGTTTATTGTTCTTGTCTTTTCTCAACCAGATAAAAGCTGGGTAGGGATTTCTTTTCTGTTCTGTTCATGGCTACTTTCTTAGTATCTGGACTATTGAGGAACTATTGGGAGGAGAGGAAGAAAAGAAAGAAAGAAGGATGAAAAATAAAGGAGTAAAAAAAGGGAGGAAGGATGGAAAGACAGAAGGGAGAAAAAGAAGGAGGGATAAATAAAGGAAGAGAGGAAGGTTGTAAATCCTAAATATTAGAACAGAGGTTTTGAAACTGAAATCAATATAGATTCATATTGGGGAAGCGAGGAGGGTGGTGAAGAGCACAGATGTTTGAGAACTGGTAGAGGAAGGATTTCTCACCCACACTGTTGCTGACTGAGCTCAGGCTGAGTGGTCTGCAGCACCTGCTCACATCGACTTAACGGTTTTCTGCCCAATCAAATCTCCATCAGTTATTATCTGTGTTCTTACCTGTCAGCAATATTGAATGGTGAATGGCTTCCTTTGGCTCCTTGTCGGCATTCAAAGCTCTGGTCTTTGTGATGTGAAGTTCTGAGAAAGAGTGAAAGGAGACCAGAACCTAAGTTTAGGATGGAAAAGCCTTTCTGTGGGTGCCAAGTGTTTTCATTGAGGGCAAGCCCTGGAAATACAGGCTTTCTTGGAATAAGTACTAATATGAGCCTGATTCATTCCATTGCTGCTAATGTGGAAGTGGCTGGTGCTGCCTGTAGATTGAAGTTAGATCCAAGAAAGATGTCAAAAGAAGCTGAAGGTGTAGCTCAGTGGTAGAATATGAGTTTAGCATGCATGAGACCCTGAGTTCAATCCCTAAGTGATGAGAAAAGAGAGTGAATAAGTGATTTCTGATCATTGGCAGCATTCTGGCATTAGCAGCAGTGCTGGATGTTAACCAGGAGACTCTGGAATCAGTGCATATTCCATGATTTGCTGAAAGATGGTCTTCCTGCAGGTTGGTTTAGAGGTGAGCTAGACTCTGTTGGATGGGGGTCTAACTATACCTCTGATATACAGTTTGATCTCCTTCTTAACCTGGATTGAGTTATTAAAAGTCTTTTATAGCAGGGGATGTTGGTATACACCTATAATCCTTCCACTCTGGAAGGCTGAGGCAGGAGCATGAAAAGGTCAAGCAAAGCTTGGGCAATTTAGCAAACATTTGTCTCAAAAATTTTTTTTAAAGGGCTAAGGATGTAGTTCAGTGTCAAGGCCCTGTATTGAATCTCCAATACAAGGACAAAAACAAACAAACAATAATTAAGTCAAATTTAAAAGAAATTAAAGGAGTCTGTGTGGTTCCAAGAAGCAAAGGGTACAGATGAAGTTAGTTCATTTGAGTACAAGTGATTGTGGGGCTGGAGATGTAACTCAGTAGTAACATGCTTGTTTAGTGTGTGCAAGACTCTGAGTTTAATCCCAACATGAAACACAGACAGACAGACAGATGGGACAAGACACGATAAGACAAGATAAGATTAGCCAAAACAAGACAAGACAAGACTAGACAACATGATTCTGGCTTGAAGATATGGTCATAAGTCCTTTGGCCTATATTTAAAGAGCTGGGGTATATGTTCTACTCCCAAATATAAGTGTGTTCTGGGACCAACCTCCCAGGAGTGGGCCTGGGAGACAGCTCAGAGGCATGAGCACCTACCTGGCAAACACAAGGACCCGAATTCGATCCTCAGCACTACATGCTGTGCAGTCTCAGTCTCATTTCCCTGGGTGCACCATCAAGGCCCTGGATGTAAGGGCCCACCATGCAGCCCCAGAATTGGGTGTGGTGGCACACGCCTATAATCCCAGCCCTTGGGAGGTTGAGCCAGGAGGATCTCTGAGTTTGAAACTAGCCTGTTGGCTATAAAAGTGAGCCCAAGGCCAGCCTAAACTGCATGACAAGACCCTGTCTCAAAAAGTACCCCCAAATATCTATCAGTCTCTATCTATCTATCTATCTATCTATCTATCTATCATCTATATCACTACAGTAAGGCAGAAAGATGCTATATGACTTAAATTAAATGCCATGCATCTTATATCACGACTGGCTGGAAATTCACCCTCTGATCCTTAGCCACTTGATTGACACCACCCTGTGTGAGTGGCCATGCGGAAGGACTCCAAATGAAGAGCTCAGGGAGAAAATTCATCCCTAACCCTTCCAAGCCAGCCCCAGACTGTGAGCGAGGAAGACCCCTTGGGGTGGATATTCCACTCTCAATTGCCACCTCTGTCTCTTGCCCAGCCCTCCATTCTCTGTACCCATATTGGAGTCACTCCAGATGCAACTGTAGATGCTACGGAAGGACAGAACCTACCCTGATATGGCCTTTTGAATTCCTGACATAAGAATTCTTGAACTCAAATGAATGTTATTTTCTACCACTAAATTTGGGATAGTTTTGCAATAGTAGCTTGTTGTGACAGTGATGTATGGTAAAAGATGGACTTGGGAGTCAGCCAGCTCCCATGTGGAGAGCTCTATGACATTGGATGGGTCTGATATGCTTTCAAAGTGAGAATAGTGTTTCTGTATTTCAAGCTGATTTGAGGATTGAATGAGGCAACAAGTGTCCCAGGCCAATCATGTAGTAGGAAATTGAAAGAACCTTAGTTTCTATTTCTATCCCTTTTCTTTCACCCAAGGAAGAATAAATAGTACCCTTGTGATGTCTGTTTGAAATGAGAGTGTACCTAATGCAGTTTGTCACAGGGTGGGCACACTGCAGTCAAGTCGTGCGTAGACTTATCTCTCTGAGCTTCCTAGCTTCTCAGGCCTTTTCAGCTGGGTCTGCTGCCCACAGTTTTAGGTGACATTGGGCACTTTCAGAACAGTGTCACTACAGCTACCCTACAAATATAAAATGTAGCTCAAGGCCAGCCAGAAGCAGTGGTTTGGTGAGTGATCCTGGGGACACCAGGTAACATTCCTCAAAGGACAAGCCATGGGCTGGGAGCCTCTATGTGAACCATGAACATGGAAGAAAAACAGGGACCACAGGCCCCAGTGCAGATGGACCAAACTAAAACTTGGAAAGATTGTTCTAATAAGCCTTAGCTATTATTATGACATGGAATAACATTGCCACACATTTAGAAAACAGCATCTTACAAAAAACGGGGTAGAGAGTTTAAAATTTTTCCATGGCTTTTTGGGTTGGGCCAAATGAAAGACAGTGTCAGAGATGCCAGGCATGCCCAGAAGCATCCTCTTCTTCTTGCCCTCACTTTGTCTTTCAGCACTCTCTCTTTTGAGGCGCTGCAGGTTGACACATCAAAGTGATTCCTGGCATATTTCTGGGCCTGACACTCTCAGGTTTAATTGTTGTCCATTGCCCAAAGCTTATTCCAGGAGAGGGAAATGACATCATCTGCCTTGTCCTGGACCTTGCTGTGGAAAATGGCTCAGCATTTATCAGAGGCTACATCCTTGCCTCCCCTGGAAGTGCATCTGTAATTCTACCTCAGACTAGGAGGCTATTAAGAAAAATATTCCTTGCTATGTGGAGAGCTTTAGACAGCCTCGCCCGTTAACACTTCTGCTACTTTCACTCATAAGCAATTATCTGCACCTATTTGTGGTTTAGTTTGCTTATTAATACACACCTCTGCTAACTGTGAGGATCACTGTGGTGATAGTTATTTGGACAGATAGTGGAGGGAATACTTAGACTTGTAAAATTATTACAAGTTGGCCTCCTATTAAAATTTCATTAATGCTGTCTCTGAGTGTGTTATAGCCAATATTTTAAAAACATGGCATTCTATTATAGCTCCACTAAGGTTGTTTACTAATTTCACAAGCTGGAGTGCTTCAAAACTTTTGCAGTTAATGCAGGAAAAGGCAATGCCGAATAACTGAATTAGATAAAACCTGACCCCATGTTCTGAATGGCCCCATCCAAGTCCCACACTTCGCTAGCTATAGAAATCAACAATAAAGGCAGGAGAGGCTTAGAGATAATTCTGGGGAAAATCTAGGAAATTAATAGACTCCGCATTGGAGTCTTGGGTTGCAATGTTGGCAAGAGCCACCTAGGGCTGGGGATGTAGGAAATCTCTTTCCTTTCCTGGAGATTGTTTGCCGGCATGGTGGCAGGTCTGCAGGCAGGATGTGGCCAGCCACACCATTCTCTGGCCCTGGAGACCACTTTAGATGCCAGAAGGCAGTGTACGGGTGGCAATAGAGTCAGGTTCCACCTCATTTGTTCTGCACAGAATGGGTCCAAGCCTTTCTTCCTCATGGACTCTTCTCCAACTCCCCTGCCTCAACAGCAATAGCCTCCTAAGACCCTACGAATATGAAATGGTATAGAACAAAAAGGGGCAAGAAGCCGCAGCCTCACTAAGGCACCTGTGTTCACATCGTCTCTTCCTGCTGTGGCCTTCATGATTCCACTGTGGGCAAGGAAAATATAGCATGCCCCCAAAAAGAGTCATTAAAATTTACAAAGCCTCTGTCCCAACCCACCCAAAGGTTTTTTTTGGACCAAATGATCTACCTCAATGTGAATGTTATTGTTTTAATATAATGAAAAATGTGATGACTTCAAGCCCTTACAATAGCTTTCATTGCTCATCTTTCCAAGCTATGTACATGTACATTTATTTAGTAAAGGAATAAAGCAATGAGGGGGCGCAAGGTGGGCTCTTCCATTATTCAGATTATTCCTGAATCTGCAGTGCTTACTTTCTTATTCTAGTTTTCCAATTAGTGGCAAAGCAATGGTGATAGCCAGGGTTGGGGTCTCCAGGGAGATACCTGAAATTTCACATGCAATTTAAAGAAAGAGGCAGCATTATCAGGTTTACAACTTGTGCTAATACTCCCTTTTCACCAAAGGATTAGGTGGAGAGCTGTGGATTTGTGGTTTTAATCACAGAGGCGACTGGAACTTTCATCCTAGCTTCTAAATTATGCCTATCGCTCCTTATATCCCCTGATGGAGCAGGTCATCAGATTCTTCTCATAGGACTTGGGATTATTAGGACTTTATGGAATTAGTGGCTGTGTGATCAGCTGTTTCCCACTTTGAGCTCAAAGAACCTTTCCTCTGCCCTTGGGTGACTCTGCCCCTAAAATGGCTCTAGCCACCACATCTGTCTCTTTCTCTGCTCATGCCGGTGCTTTTGGTGGCATGCTCTCCTCTCCTCTGTTTTAGGCCACCACACCTGACACATCTCTTTTCTCAGAACTCCACTGTCCAAGCACAAGAAATCTGCAAAAACATTCTCTTCTCTCTCTGCCTCCTCCTCCTCCTCCTGGTACCGGTATTGAATTTCACACCAAGTCACATTCCCCAGCATCTTTTGTATTTTCGTTTTTTAAATTTTGATACAAGCTTTTACTAAGAAGCTAAATTGCTCAGGCTGGGCTTGAGCCTGTGATCTTCATGCCTATGACTGCCAGGGTGTTGGGATTACAAACATGTATTACCACACCCACTTGTCTTGCTGCTTAAAAATATAGCATCTGATCATAACAGCAATTCATGTTAGAGAGTGTTAATAATACAAACTATAACGTAAACCACCCTAATAATCCCGCTGGCCCCAAAGGCAATCACTTTTTGCCCTTTAGTGATAGCTTTCATAAATATTTATTAAGCTACTTTCCTTTTTTGATAGTGCATCATGAGAATTTCTTGTGTCATTATAATTTTCTTCAGTGTAATTTGAAATGACAGAAGTGTATTTTATCCATGAATATTTTCCTATTGTTTTAAATATAATTCTTTGTTTTTAGCCATTTAAGTGGCTTCTAGTATTCCTCTTGTATAAACTGCACCGATGAATGTGTTTGCACTTACGTGGCATTGTTTCCTTAAGATGAATTCTTGACAACAAAGAGGAAGAAAAAGCTGTGTTATTAGAAGTGCAATTGCTGAGTTAAAGACCACGCATGTTTTTAAAGATTTTGACCAGTACTACTATTTTGACTTCTGTGGATATTGTTCCAGTTTCCTAGCGCCCAGCAAACAGTTGTGTTCTTATTACCCCTCCCTAGTTGCATGGGGTAAACCCTCCCTAGTTGCCGAGGGACTAAGTCTCTCTTTCATTTCTGGTTAATCAAGATGGGGAGCATATGAAGTGAATCAAGAACTTGGAGCTGTGCAAACTACAGGGTCAGACTCATTCTTTATTTTTCATCACAGATTCTTTGTGTGAATTTTCATTTTAAAGATACTGTGTCCATTCTCCCTGTAATCCTAGCTCTCTGAGGCTATAAACAGGTGGATCACAACGAGTCTGATCTAGTAGTGAGACCCTGAACACCCTGTAGACCCTCCCCTAAAATAAATAAATAAAAAAATAAATGATATTGTGTCAATGCTTTAATTCATATGCTTAAACTAATAAAAATTTTGGATGTTTTATCTTCAAAACAGATATCTTCTTGGTCTGAGGAAACAGTGATAACCAAATACCTTAGATGGGACTATTTATAAATAGTAGCAGTGTATTCCTCATAGTTCTGGGAGTTGGTCCAAGATCAAGGTGCTACTGAATTCACATCTGCTGAAGACCAGCTCCTTATAAGCTGCCACCTGACCACAGTGTCTTCACATAGTGAAGAAGGCAGAGGAGAGATTTTGGTATCTTTTTCAAGGACCTAAATCTTACTCACATGATTAAATTATGACTGAGGTCCCCATCTTCTGGTGCCATCAGTTTAGGGGTTAGGATTTCAGTCTTTGAGTTTTGGAAGGGATAAAAACAATAATCTATTGCATTTTTGCATTAAAATGCTACTTACATTGATTACTGACTTTCTTGGTACCCCCTTAAATTTGTATCAGAATCATTCTCCCCTGCCCCCTTTTCCTGGTCTTGTGCCATTTCACAAGTAGTTCACAGCCACCTGAGGTCCAGGTCTAGCCTGCCTAGCTCTGTATGAGCTGAGCAGCCACTGAGCAGAGCTGGCAGCAGCTCTCTGGTCCTCTTCCTAAAACATGAGGTTGCCTTATCCCTTGCAAATGTTCGTGATGAAAATGATGACTGTGAAGTTGGGCCCAGCTCTTGCCCGATATGCAGAGCTTCTAGTAGGCATCTGATGCCTTGGAAGGAGTGACTGATTCAGAGCAGGAGAAAGGAACACTGCTTCAAACGTGTGCACGGCAGAGGTTGAACTTTTATTGGGGGCTTCCTGTAACCTTTCTTTCCCCTTTTGCTTTTCCTTCCTTCCTTCCTTCCTTCCTTCCTTCCTTCCTTCCTTCCTCCCTTCTTCCTTCCTCCCTTCCCCCTTCTTTCCCCTCCCCTTACCCCTTTTTCTCTTCCCTCCTCTTGCACCTTTCCAATTCCCATGTGGAGCTGGAGACATGTGCAAATAACTCAGATCAAGAGGATCTGAGAAGGACCCATAAGAGAGAAAGAGCTGATGAGAGATGCATTCAACTGTTACCCAAAAGCTGGTTGGTTTTGCTTCTTCATTAGCAATATCACCCTGATTTTGCTCAGACATTAGCTAATCTGGGCCACAGGAAGTTGTCTGTTGTATTATTTGAGTAACCCAATCAAATTAAAGAGAAAAAAATTATAACCTTTTTTCAAAATGTCATTTTTGGTAGTAATTATACATCTTCTAAAAACCTCTCTTCATTGGAATATAAGACCCTTGACAATAGGGATTCCTCCGTTCTTCGGGAAGGAGGCCTGGCATGTGGTAGATGCTCACATGAAATATGCAGACCAACACAGACAGGAGCTTCTTTTCAATTAAGCAAGCAGTTATTGATTTTCTGTTGTGTGACAGATTGTATGTTGGGCCCCAGAGATACTATGAGAACAGATACAAATCTGGCACGACAAACACAAAATAAGTTGCTACAGTAGCTTCCCAGTTGGTGAGCACGTTGAGGTGCTGGAGGGTAGTGTGGGCAGAGGATGCTGGAGCGTTGAGTTCTCCCCACTAAATCACCCTGCCATTTAGCTGCCCCTCAATTCTGTACAAGGGTTGTCCATGTCATGCTTATTACTGGAATGTTATTTTAATTACATTGAACTAGGTGTATATTTTTTTCAAGCACTTGTATTTTCTGAGTATTTTGCAGGAATATTTCCAAATAAGTTTTGTCATTGTAAATTGTTCATGAAATGTTTTTATATATGTTTAGGACCCAAAATATTAAAATTATACTATAAAAAAATGTTTGCCAAGATTTTGAACTCTTTCACTATAAAGATTTATTAAAAGGAAAAAAGAACATTATATTAAAAGTTATTTAGGGCTAGCGAGATGGTTCAGCAGTCTAGAGTGCCTGCTTTGACAAGCTTAGACAACTGCAGGGACCGCAATTCAATCCCTGGCATCACATACTGTGCCAGCCACTCCCATCTGGCTGAGCCAGCCATAACATAAAAAAAAAAAATCTTTTGGAAATGACAGCAAGAATATATAGAAAATTTGTACTGAGACTATTGAATTTTCCATTAGTAGTGAAAATGAGCTTTCAAAACTAACTTGCGGGCCAGTGAAATGGCTTAGCAATCTAAAGCACCTGCTTAGGAAAGCTTAGACAACTGCAAGGACCATGGTTCAAACCCTGACACCACATGCTGTGCCAGCCTCACCCCCAGGGCAGGCTGAGCAGGCCATATAAGAAAAAAAAGTGAATAAAGAATACTGTACAAAAAAAAAAAAAAAAAAAAAAAAAAAAAAAAAAAAGAAAAAAAAGAAAGAAAAAAAAAAAGAATACTGTACAACAACAACAAAAACCCCAACTAACTTGCGATTACATTTTGATCATTAATTTTTTCTAGTCCATTTTTACTTAAGCATTACTCACAGACTGATTTTTATAAATGCTCTCAGAATTCACTGCAGCAGTAAGATATATAGCAAAATGCAACGTTAAATAAGAAATAAACTTTCTCACTCGTATACAGTAAAAAATGAAGGATAATGACTCAAACCAACTAAAGATATGTTATGGTTTATGTCTAGTTGTCCCCCCAAAGCCTCATGGAGTCACTGGGCAGGGACTTCTAGAGTTTGAAACTTGATCCATGATCCCTGGGATTATAGGTTTTAGTACTGATGGGATTATGGGTGGAAGTACTTCTGGGATTATGGGTGTAGCCTAGGGTGGGAGCTAAGGCGGAGAGCCTGAATGTAATAAAAAGAGAGACAGAGAGATAGACTGGAGCTCTAGCTGTTGCTGTTGCTCTGCTGCCGTGTTGGTTGGCTACCTCTGCC
>PVJA010029629.1:0-26482 GCA_004027025.1 Myocastor coypus
TCTGATGTCCTGCCCAAGTGAATGGGCCACACCAGCCTCTCCCAGCCTGCTCCTCTCCTGAGGCTGCCCCAGAGCCTGGAGAGACAGCTGTACAAGTGAGCATTAGGAGCAAGAGACCCACCTGAGGCTCAGCTTAGCCCTCATCCCACCCTTGGGGGGACATTACTACCTGGGATACCCCTTCTTGCCCGTGCCCTCCACCAAAAGCCAGTTCAATTTTCTTTTCTAAAATAAAGCCTGGCTTTGCCACCTGGAAAAAAAGAACATATCTCTAAAAGTTCAAGACTCTTTTTCATTTTAAGTGAATTATATAAGGTGCTGTCTTTTTTGTATCATGCCTTTTCTTAAAAGAAATGGGGCCTGGTGGGATGGCTCAGTGGTCTAAGGCGCCTGCTTGGGAAAGCTTGGGTGGCTTCAGGAACCGCGGTTCGATTCCCTGCACCACATGCTGCGGCAGCCCTGCCCTTGGGGAGGGCTGAGCCGGCCTTAAAAATGAGTGAATAAACAATGGTTCTGAAACAAGAAAAATAAAATAAAATAAAATAAAAAATTCTTTAAAAAGAAAAAAGAATTAATGTTCTTCAGAATTAAAAAAAAAAAAAACCAATTGCATTAGTTTGGCATTTAAGAAAATCTGATTTTGGGTTTTGGTTTAGAATCCCAAATAACTCTGTTTTTTCTCTCCAGCCTCATTATCTAAAATTCACACACCAGGGTATGTGTTAGCTGTTCCAAACTACTGGACAAAACCATAAGAAATTACCAAATGTGGGTACCAAAACAGTGAAACACTGGGAGCTTCATTTCATGCAACTTAATAAAATTAACACCAGGCACTCTCTTCCTTTTGGCTTTAATTGGCCTAATTTGGAGTTTGGAATTTATCTCATTAATAGTGTATTTATCTGCCCCTTCACCCAGTGCATAAACTCCTTGAAGGCAAAGATATCTATTTTCGTTTGAGCAGCTTCAGATTTCTGGCACAAGGCCAGTGTTCAATAAATATTGTTTAACTTGATCATGAAGGGTCCATAATTTGTATGTCTTGCTGTCTAGGGGCTCTGACTCAAATTGGCTCATGTCTGTTGACTTGAACCACTGGTGATACACTCAGAATTGTTCTATTGGTGGATTCTACCACTTCTGGGGGGAGAGTCTTTGATTACAATATACAAAGAAAGGCATTAATTTAGCAGGCAAGATATCATCATACTTTAGTCCCTTAATGAAAACATTAAAATGTTATAAAAATTGGGACACAAACCTGGGGAGACAGCTCAGCAGCATAAGTGCCCGCTTGGCAAGCACAAGGTGGCAGAGTTTGATCCCCAGTACTGCATGCCATGCTGGGCCTGGAACCAGGCATGGTGGTTCACACTTGTGAGTACTAGGGAGACTGACATAGGAGGATCACTATGAGTCTGAGCTGCATAGTGAGACCGTGTATCAGAAAAACAAATGTGATGCAGCTAAAGTGTGGTGCCCCTCTTATAAATGCTTATTATATACATCAGCAAAGGAGTACTCCTAAGATTTTCATGTTAAAATTTAGAGAACTAATTATTAGTAAACTACTCAGAAATATAAATGTCTTGTAATGAAATAAATGTCTTTTAATAAAATAAATGTCTTTTAATGAAATAAGTAAACTTGTTGATTATTGTAATAATTTTTAATTGATATGAACAACAATAACTGATATTGGTATTTGGACAATAATTCTTCAAATTCAAGTCACTAACTAGCTTTGGCCCATTTATAAAATTTTCATTAATTTTATTATTAAAAAGACCAATACAAGTAATTAGCTTCATTTGTACCACCAGTAGTCCAAGCTGCCAGATGGGGCCGCCATGTATGTACCACCAGCGGATCAAGCCAGCAGGAACATGTAAAAGGCAATGGCTTTATATGCTTTAGGCTTCTGTAGCTCTTTTCCTCCATAGCCCCTGAAGTTATATAATTCTAAAAGTATCTACATGATCTTCTCTTTTGAACATTATTAAAAATATACAAAATTTTTATATCATGATTTTTTTTTTCAGAGTGAACTCCCTCAACAAGAGATTAGAGACTTTTTTTTTTCTCCTATACTTCTGTACCACACAGTAAGCAATGTCCTATGGTAGGAATTTATGTGATTAGACTACATAAATAAAAATATTAAGTCAAGTCTAGCTAATAGGACAGTAAGTCTGGTATTGGTTTACTACTTCACAGAGGAAAAATACATTTTGTGTTTCATTTTAGAAGGCATTTCCAAATTGAGCTTTCAATCACACAAAATGAATCATCTGTTCACTTATGAATTTATTTCAGCAAACAACCCTGAAACTTAGATATTTAAAACAACCATTTGATTTTGATCATGATTCAATGGCTTAGGGACTGAGAATAGTTTTAGCCGAATCGCTCCTTCCTGTTCCAAATGTTCTTGGGTAAGGCAGAAAGGATGTGGCTTTGGAGTTGGAGAGCAATATATCCACTCCCAAGGTGACTTCTTTAGTCATGTATATGGTGTCTGGGGGTTTACTGGGTGTTGTGGCTTGTGTCTAAATGACCCTGCACAGCCTTATGTACTCGCAGGTGCGGCTTTCTAGAGCAAGCTACATCTAGGGTAGCTGCTGGGATTAAAGGTATGTGATACTAAATTAGCATGCTGGTTGGTTTAGCATAGTTCTGGGTGTACATAATGGGAAGGCCCATACTAGCTGTGGGTGGCACCACCTGAGAAGGTTATAGCCTGAGTGGGGTAAAAGGGAAAGGAAGGTTTGCTTTTTCTACCTCGTGCTTGCTCTACTGTGGACTGTTTCTCCTCTGCAGTGCCTCTCTGCCATGCCCCTTCTGCCTTGGAGCCAGCTCACTATGGACTGAATCCTCTACAAACTGTAAGTCAAAATCAACTTTACCTCCTTTAACATTGGGTATTGCATATTTTGTCTCAGCAATGAGAAAAGTAACCAAGACACTGGGCTTTCATCATATAGCATCTCACGTTTTGGGTCCTTTCCTTGAGGCTTGGGATTATCAGAGCATGTCGGGCTCAGGGTGGTTGCACTTCTTACATCGTAGCTGACTTAGAAGAAAGAAAGCAGAAGTTTTCAGGTCACTTAAAATTTTATATCTGGAATGGTTACATCATTTCCGCTGTAGTCTGTTGATAAAGCAGCTCCAACACAGCCCAGAAATAGGCTACACGGGGCTGGGGAGATAGCTCCGTGGCACAAGTGCCTGGCTGGAAAGTGGAAGGTCGTGAGTTTGAACCCCAGTTCCCACCAAAAAAAAAAAATAGGCTACAATTCTGGATGGCACTAGTAGACAGAATGCATGTCTGTTTTTATTTTGACACATCATGTTTTTATTATTTGGACCTGTAAACACAGAACCTACTTTTTGGGACTACTCAGGAGTCTATGATGAGGCCCTACTGTGCTTGGGTCTATTGGCTGTGTAATGATCTTATTCTGACTTTAGATCCTTACTGAGTTAACACAAATATTGAGCATTTTGACAACAAGAACTAATGAAAATTGTATCACCTTTTACTTGGTAGCTGACATGCCTATGTTTTTGTCTCATAAAAAACTTTTTTTTCTCTCTGGTATACCACACTGTTCATTGCGAGAAGACTGGAAAACAGCTACTTAAGTGGAAATGTTAATTAAGAATTGGTGTAATGACATGTTGCAAAATGCAAAACTCAGTTGAAGGCATGTTCTTTCTGGGCCATATGTTTTATTTATATATAAACCATAGGGCACCATGGAATGCTGTGGTAAGTCTTTTCCATCTGTGAGCTTTTTCAATATATACTTTTGGTCTGTAGGTAAACCTTAGGGGTGTTTGATATCACCTAGGATCGTGATAAAAGAGACTGATTTTGGTCTTTCATATCTCGGTTAAACACAAAAATCATTTCAAACCAAGGTAAGACCCTATTCACAATACAACCTGAGGGGCTCAGACATCATGCCTTCTCAATGTGCAGATAGGTAACTTTTGGAATATTTAATATTCAAGAATATTTTTCTTTCCTAATTATTTTTTGACAATTACAATCTGATTGTAAGCTCATTCCCTCTTTTCTGTCAATGTAATTAAAGTAGCATGTTTTAGCTTAAAGAGTTCTAAATCCACTGTGGATAGAATAAGAGCAGAACTTTCTGTATGTACATATATACATATATTTGTATAGAACTTGTTTTTGCTCTTGTTTTCTTAGCATACTAAGTCATTAGTAAGTTAGTATATTTCTACTGCAGAGAAAAAAGGACTTTTTCTATCATTTATATTTTCCATCATATTTTATTTAATGGATGCCACTCCCTTCAAATTGAACACATTCCACCAAGGTTAGGTTGAACCAAAGTTGATTTCATATGCTGATATTTGGAAAGCATTTGCCTTCTTTCTTTCTTTTTCCAGTTTTTCATGCATCTATCTGGTAAGCTGAACAACTAATTTGAATACAACAATATGAAATACAACTCTGTCGAATCGACATTATTTTGTTTAGTGAAATTCTGTATCATTCATAACTTTTCTTTTTTACCAATATTCTGTATTATCATTAAAGTATGAAAAGCATTTGTGACATGAGTTGAGGCATTTGGAGAAGCCTAGAAGTAATCTCAGACGCGAGACTAAGAGTTATTACATCTATTTATTGGAGAAGGCAAAGGCTGCATGTTCAAAAATGCTGTAGACCACTTGGCTTTTCTTAAAGACAGCAGATGGGCAACAGCTGCTCTGCTGACATCAGTCTGCAAACAGCACATTTGCATGTCTTTACCACAAATGAGAACAAGCCAGGGTTTGGCAGGACAATAGCAATACATGTGTTGATGGTGAATCAGCAACATGATATTAAAAAATAAAGCGCTGTGTCTTTTGCAGGAGCTGTGTTTAGCAGCCTTGAATGTTCGTGACATCATATTAAGAAGGGATTTAGCAACAAATAAACCTGACAAGAATACTTTGGAGAAAAATACGCAGTACAAATAATCCCATAATAAAAGACAAGGAACACCTGGAATCTATCAGCAGTAACAAATGAAACTGTGCAGTTTCCTGTCGGGATTCTTTGCTCATAGTCAAACTAAATGTTACGTTTATAGAATCTTTGTGCTTTACATGCTTTGAGAAGAGTGAGGGTCCTTAAAAATAAGGAAAGTATTGTACAGAAATAAACCCCCTGTAAAGGCCAAGGGGGAAAGAAGCTAAGGAAAAACAGATGTTAGTGAAGGTTTAGTTGCAATTTGAATAGGTACCTTGTCTGAAAACTGGATATCTTCATTCATCAATTGGTATAATAGCTTAAAATTAAAGCACCTTAAAAAAGATGTAGGGTCTAAGATATCAGAATGTCATACTGAATGATGTCAGAAACATTTTTAACAGCAAAATCTTTTTAGGGCAAAATAATAACTTGATGAAATACTGTTAATATTTTTAGAAACTTCAACTTTTGCTATCGTAGTCTTCTTGTTTGACACAATAATTAAAGTTTAAATTAGAAACCAGAAAAACTTCCTGCAGCTAAAAATTAATTTACTTTTCTAGGGAAGTTTAAACTTTCCTTCAGAAATTTTGATAACAGACTAACAGTAGATAGGTCACCAAGAGGAAGATGCCTGGATTTGTTAATGTGCATAAGCAGAAGAGTCATACAAAATATTAAACTCAAAGGTGAGTCAGGTAGTCCAAGCCCTAAATATCCTGCTGACAGGTGAGAAAGAAATGCGGATATAGGTGATTTGGCGGAGTAGCAAATTATTTTTAGTGGAGCTCGTTGGGCTCAGGCAAATAGACAATAGGGCAGGACAGATTACTGTGGCTTTAGGCATTGTGTTTTCTTTTCAGCCTCTTCCTGGGATCCAAGCCTTATTTTCCTTCATTAATGAAATTTTAGCAAGAAGACTGATGACAGCTGTTATTTTTGCAGCATGTAATGAGTACATTCACCGTGGAAAGCTGGTGCACACACATAATATTTGAATTCCTTTGCCTTCCCCTGCCCTTCCAAACTTCCTGCTCCTTTTATCTATTGATCCCCGTTTCATTTGCAAAAGTTCTATTTCAATTACTTTCTCTTTTGTTTCATTCCCTTTCCTTTCTTCTTTTATTCCCCTCTCTTCATGTCTTGTTTCCATTCCCATTTGAAAAAGATCTCCCTATTCAAAATAAAGTAGTAGATTTTATTTTGTTCTTTATATTTTGGATTTCACAAATAAAAGAAACGTGATAGTTAAGCTTGTGTGTCTGATTTATCTCACTTAACGTTTATGGTCTCAAGGTACATCTATTGTCCTATGAATGACTTAACGTGGTTATCCCTCTTTATGGCAAAAATAGCCCTCCATTGTGCATAAATAATGCATGTTCTTTATCCATTCACCTATTGATGGGCATATAGGCAGGCTGCTTCTAAGATTTAATTATTATGAACTATGCCTCTATAAATATGAGCGGATCACCAGTACTTTCCTTGAATGGATCCTACCATTAGGTACATAAGGAAACTTCAGAAATAGCCCCTTCTGGTGCATCTGAAGAGAAAGATGTTGAAAAGAAAGGTTAAGTGGCAAGCTGTGGGACGAAGACCTTACATTGAGGCTGCTCCTTTATTCAGTACAACATGGTGAAGTACTTGAGGTATTGTTTTCTAAGCCCTAGCAGTTTCAATCAGTCTATGTTCTCCAATATTCTACAACAGCTATACTTGTCAGATCTTATTTTATTGCAGGACTTGGAAGCACTGGCTTTGAGCAGTGATCTAGAAAGTGGTAAATTCAAGAAGCATAGCAGCAGAAGCTATAATTGAATAAGGAATGAATGATAAAAAAATAGCAGCAGAGCAACAGAGCAACTCTGTGCAGGATCTGAGGGCAACCACTTATATAATATACAGTTAGGTGAGGTGCAGGAGCATCTAGCTTTAGAAATCATTGTATTTCATCTAGTCAATGTCATGAAGAAAGTGATGCCACTGTAGGGTTCATGAAGCTAGCGCCTTCGAAGGGAAAAAAGAGTCTAGCTGGTATAAAGGCAGAAATCTTAAGGAGAAATAAAAAGAGGATTTGGATTAGATGGCAAGCCTCAGCCCCCCAGTCTTGTCACTAGAGTTGCTTAATGAGCTATGCACAATGCTATGATTTTACAACTCCCAGCACAAGGTTTTGATGACATGTTACATAAAATAGGATAATTCCCATACTTGAGAAATATTACCCTATGTGGCTGGTGATTTGTAATCAGTGCAATGAGTGGATCACCCACTAGGAAAATTGAATTACTTGAAGGGGATTCTCAGCTCTCTTTATTATACTTTCCACTCAGAAACTTCTCTGTTTTGTAATTCTAAGGTTGTTATGGGAAATAAAGGAGACAACATATGTAAAGTGCTTAGAATTTGCCTGGCATATAATAATTGTTCAGCAAATATCAGTTAGGGTTATGATTTGTTGCTGTATCAAATTTAAGCATGAGCTGTCATGTAAGACTCAAGCATCAGAGAATGTATTTTATTTCTTTTTCAGCTAAAGCTATTTTCAAGCCAAATTTTCTAGGAAAACTTGGCACTTAGTGTTAATCTATTAATAAGGGATATAGAAGACATGTGGTATTGAGAAAAGAAGCATTCTGCTTCCGTGTCTCAATAGTGACATGTCTAACTCTTCAATATGTCGATTTGGGTAAGGAGGAATAGTGTTTAAAGTTGGCTCGCCAAAATGAGTCTCAAAATTGCCTGACATAAGACAGGTATGGAGGCACATGCCTGAAATCCAAGCCACGTGGGAAGTTAGGATGGGAGGACCATAAACGCAAGGCCAGCCTGGGCAATTTAATTAAAGCCTGCCTCAAAAGACAATTGTTAAAAGGCTGTGATGTGGCTCAGTGGTAGAGCACTTGGCTAACATGTGTGAGGCCCTAGACTGGATCTCCAGTACTGCAGAGAATGAAAGACCTGACATCTGGCATACAATAGGTACTCAAAATGCTATCTTCTACTTACCTTGTATAATCCGTACCTCCCATTGTCATTGTTCTTTTCTATGTCTCTAAACCTCAGTTCTAGTCAAGCTACAGTTGCTATATTATTGCTGTGTGGACCTTGTCTTAATTTTGTAATTCACATATTGAATATCCTTAATTTTTCTTTCCATGCTTCTGAAAGCCATGTACTCTGTCCTCCATCAAGCACTTCTGAGTTGCATGAGTCTGCTTAGGAGTGAAGAGGAACTGAGGCCTGCCACAGTATGCATGGGAATGTTCCAGAACCAGTGGTTCTCCCAGAAACAACAGATGAAAAGTTTTCAGTGAACCAGATGAATCCAAGGTCTGGAGACTCAAAGATATGACATCCTTCCCGGAGAGATGCCTACCAATAGTTTTTCACAATGGCCTTCTGGCTTTGTAATTGGAGACAGGGAAGACACTTAGAAATAGGTTAAGGGTAGGCTAATAATTCCAAATTTGATGGTGGCAGTACCAGATTGGAGAGCATCTACCTGACACCATCCAGAATAATGTGACTACAAGGCAGTCTTGAGTCATAAATCCAAGTCCATCTAAAAAGGATGGTTTTGCTCATGGAAATTTTGAAGATTTTGAAGTGGTGAAATTCCACACATATTCATAATAAAAAACATCTTAGATATAGAATTTTTTGGAAAAAATTATCCAAACTTGAAAATAAAGCAAAAGGATAATTGTGTGTTCTTTCACTAACATAAAGGAACTTCTCCAAACAGACTCACTCAAGGATTATCTATTCTAGAGGCAGACACATCTAAATTAGATTTGTTACTTATTCTTTTTTTTTACTCCATTTGTTTATTTGGTACAGGGTCTCACTACTCAGATTCGCAGTGATCCTCCTCTTTTAAGCCTCACCAGCACCGGGGTTACAGGCATCACCACGCTCGCACTCCTTCATAAGCTCAATGTGCCCCAGGGGCAGGGCTTACATGGCATGTAGGCCCAGGGATCGAACCCTGGTCCCTGTGCTTGCCTAAGCAGGCACTTAGTCTTTATTTACTCTTGATTAGCGGCCAGACTCCAACCTTTGAGAGGTTATGCAATTTGAACACTTCCTATTTTTTCTGGTGGAACTGGTTGAGAAGTACATAATTCTATTCAGAAAAATAGATTAACCCTAAAGGCTATGGTTTTTTTTTTTGTATCTCTAACTCATCAGTTACTTTTGTATCAAATTTAGTAAGTTTATTCATTTTTTCTCCTGTCATTTTTCAAATTCTCCTTCATGTCAGCTTTATTATTCTACCCACTCAGTTAGCTTTCCTTCACTGTGATAGAGATGTTTGGCTAATAAGGAAGAAAGTGTTGTTTTGGCCACAGTTGCTTGGCTATTGACTTGGAGTCTATGATGGGATGGAATATTACTGAGGGACCACGTGAAAAAGGTAGCTTCTTACCTCATGACAGCTGGGAAGCAGAGAGAGGAGGAAGACGAAAGGCTAGGTTCCCAGTATTGTTTTCAAGGCCACACCCCCATGTGGCTGGAAAATATCCCATCAGGCTCTGCCTTTTAACGTTTCCACTACCTCCTGGCTGGACTAGAAACCAGATTTTAATATATAGAGAACTATGGTGAATACTTATCCAAACCATAACACTTTCAGTAATGAATTAAATAAACCAGCTATAGATTCACTTTATGTTTGTATTAGAGTCATGTTTTTAATGTTTAAAATACTAAATTCGGATGAATTCTGGTCTCAGAATCAGAATCGTTCTGGAGAAGTATTTAGGAATTTAAGAAAGGCTATTAAAAACAAAACTGTGTTAAAGTCTTCCTTCTCATAGCACATTTGAGGCCATCAAATTATAGATAAAGAGCCAGAACACTTCGTTGCTAATGATAGTGAATGAGTCCAGATAGTACCATTCTGAGTGCTGCAAATGCGATCATCAGACAGATGTGCTAAGAATGAAATAATGCATAACAATGAGCTGAACAAAATCATTCACCAGGTGAAAGCCTTTTTAAAATTTTGAGTTCATTTAACTTTACAGTCTGTGTCAGTTTTGCATTTAAGATAAACTATCACTTGACAGTTTTCCTAACCCACTGGAAACTCAAAAGAATGAGAGGAAAATGTGATGGACCTTTTATTCTGCTTCAAGGAGTATTTGTGATTTTAAACAATTTTGTTGACTCTTTTCTTTCTTTGTCATGTACCCATGGGCGTGTGTAAAGATTGAAAACTTACTTTGAGATATTACATTCATGTTTTGTTTTGAGAGATTTAGCCTGTTGTGTTTGTTTTCCTCAGAAACTTCTGGAAACATTGGTATTTCCATGATGGAGACATGCTGGGATTTGGAGACAGGATTGAGCAGTGGTGAAAAGTTTAGGTTCACCAGATAATCTGTATGGTTCAAATCCCAGTCCCATTACTTTCTAGATAGATTCCAAATATTTAATCACTCTGAGCTATAGTTTCCTCACTTTTACAATTGAGTTATAAGAAGACTCATGAAAGTCTTCAAAAAGTGGGTGCTGCCGCCGGGCGTGGTGGCGCACGCCTGTAATCCTAGCACTCGGGAGGCTGAGGCAGGAGGATTGGTGCGAGTTCGAGACCAGCCTGGGCTACAAAAGTGAGCTCAGGACCAGCCTCAACTGCATAGCAAGACCCTGTCTCAAAAAGACAAAAAAAAAAAAAAAAAAAAAGTGGGTGCCATTATTATTTCTTAGGTAGGGAACACATAAATATGCAAATATTTCTCATTTTGTAAATGGCTTACATTTTGGGTATCTCTTTAATTATTTCTGCTCTTTCTCCACTTTACTTACTTTTGAGTCCACAACGCTATAGTAAGAAATGATTTTAGCTTTCATTTTCATTCATCTAATAAAGCTATTGCACTTTTTTGAAAACAAAAAGCAAAACCTAAAAATGTTAAAATGCCTCATTTCTCTGAAAGAATTTATTAGATTGTATTCTTCTTCAGGAAAATCTTCCTCATTTTTTTTCTCTGCAGGCATCAACCCTCCTCTCCTGCACCTCACTGGGATTGACTTTTCCTGAGCCTTGAAGCTCAGTCATAAAGAGAGGGTCACCACTCTTATGTTATTCCTGCAGTAACAGTGAGCATGTAACCTTCAGCTGTCACTGCATAAGAGAGAAGAAACATTAACTTCAGTCATGATTTGATCTGTTCTCAGCTCTGATTTTATCCAGGATGACAGCCTAATTATAAGGCTTCCTACACAAGTTAGTTAGACAACCAAGATCATCTTATCGTGATGTGGGTCTCCTGTGTTGCACTGTAGTTTTTCTTACTGTGTTCATATAAGGTGCTCATATGACGTTAATTTTTCCAGGGGAGGTGGACAATTCACCCCCAAATTTTCTAAAATTGTCTAAGATAATATACTTACTTGACAACTCCAGAGGCCATGAATGGCCTTCCATTAATCATCGAAGAAGAAAATTCTAAAGATATTGGATGTAGAGTTGATGTTTTGTACAAATACAGTACAGCTATATGCAAAGCTGACACATGTTTGCACAGGACACTCAAAGTTGTCAAAAGTTTCCATGAAAACTTCTAACTGGCAGAAGTAAAAATTAAATTAATCGAAATCCCCAACTGAGCTAACAGTGTGATTTAGGTGGGGACTAGGCTGGGATGCAATTTTGTATTTGTCCTATGAAGCTTCCTATGAAGCTTTTGTATTTGTCCTATGAAGCTTCCTATGAAGCTCAAGTTAGAGATTAATATTAATCTAATTGGGCTTTTGTTTGGAATTTTCTGTCATCAAAATGGAAGACAACAAGATAAAATTATCTCTGTGCTCCTTTATATCTGTACATTTTGATGCTGTTGTGTTTTTAAAATTTCTGTCCATATTTTAAAAAATAGAATTTACCTTTAACAAAATGTATAGATATTAAGTGGAACACATGATGAGTTTTGTCAAAGGTGCTTATGTGTGTTACCCTACCCCCAATCAAGAGATGGAACATTCTTTTCATGCTATGAAGGTCTTTGTGACCTTTCATAATTAATGCCCCTCCCCCATGGATAATCCCTGTTCTGATTTCTACTAACATGTGTGCTCAAAATTCATACAGTATGCACTTGTTTATAGCTAGCTTCTTTCATTAATCATGATTCTGAGATTCACTCATGTTGCATTATACATCATAGTTCACCCAGTTTTATTGCTGAGTTATATTCCACTTAAAGAACTTATCAAAATTTGTATATTCACTCTCCTTTTGTTGGATACTTGCATTGTTGACTACTATGAATGAAATGAAATAAATATTCTTGTACTGTTCCTTAAAGAACCATATAGCTTTGTTATCCTTGGGTAAATAACTACGAGTAAAATCCCTAGGTCATGAATTAAACAGATTTCAACTTTAAAAAGAGCTGCCAAATTTCCAAAATAATTGTACCATTTTACACTGTCACCAATCTTTTATGAGAAATCCAAACTCCACATCCTGGCCATGCTGTTTATCTTTTATCTTGTGTCCATTTTGCCTGGGCATGCTCCTTTTTTAAAAAAAATGAGTTTTTAGACATTCCAGGTTTTACATCCCCTACATGTTCCTAAGGAAACCAATGTGATGATCACTACTTCTAGCATAGGTTTACTTGAAAGGTTGACCTAAGCTGATGGCATTACAGGAAAATAATGTTCATGGCTAACATCAGAGGAGGCTTTATAGCAAGGTTGAGCTACAAAACATTTTAAAGTAATTTAAAACTGTAGTGTGATTTATGAGCACACATGTGGGGAAATACATGGGTGCACTAGTTTATCATTCCTCACAGCTCCTCAGAATTACCAGAAAGCTCTAGTCTCTAGCATTTTTGAAGGCAGAAATTTGGCAGCTTGTCCTGGCAATCGGCAGATAGTCAGGAGGAAAGTAATAATTTGCTCATCTATCAAATTTTGAGGTACTTTGGGAAAAAAAAAATCCTTGGCAACTGGTAGTGTGAACTAGGGGTTCCAGAAATAGAAAAATGGGGTAGGCCAAATAATGGGTCTATTAAACATGGAAGAAAATGTCATGCAGAATGGCTTTCTTATGTTGTGAATGAAGAAAACATGCAAATTATTAAGCTACCATTTTATGTGGCAGTTTAATAATTTGCATTATTCATTAAATGCTTATTTTATGCTAGACACTGGTCTAAGTGTTCTCGTATATCAATTCTTTTAATTCTTGCCACAACCTTACAAAATTGAAAATATTAATTTTCTAATAGAAAGGAAAAGGAAGCCGAAGTTCAAAGAGATTAAACAGTTTACCCAAAGACACAACTGCCACACAGCAGAGCTGGAGTTGATCCCAACAGTGCCATAGCCAAAGCTAAACTATGTTTTGTTAAGAGTATTGAGTTAAACACTCGCACTGAAAAACTCTGTGTATTTCTCTACGTGCATGTTATAAAGATGAATAATAAATCTTTCAAGTATAAAAAATACACTAGAATAAAATTCTGTGGAAGAAGTATGTGGAAATATAATATTAAATGCAATAGTATATAATTTAGTCGTATATTTTGGAAAAAAGAACAATGCTATCACAATATTTACATTCTATTGAACACATTTAAATAAGCAAAGAATATTACACTTTTAAATATTCACCTTTATAACACATTAATGATTTTACCCTTTATACTTATTTGTTTATGATGAAAGCTGGAGATAGCAATTAAAACGTATAAGGAGGTTACATGTGTTTTCTAATCTCCTGGAAGTGACACGGTAGCGAAAGTGTGCAGCCTTTGATTGTGGAAGAGCAAGCTCCTGACTTAGCCACCTTTCGATCTGTACACTTGGCCCAGTGCCCAGGGTGTCCCAGTTTTCACCGCTCTTGGAGGATGAAGATGCAAGGGCACAGGGCAGTGATGTGTGCAAAAGCTGTGCACAAAAGGCTCGGCACCACAGAAAGGGCCTCAGACACCAGCCGGACCTGTGCACAAAACCCAATCTTCCAGCTTTATTCCTTCAGCTCTGAAAATGGGATTCTAGAACACTTACCTGATATCAACAAGCTGAAATACTCTCTCTTTTTAAAAAAATATTCTTATTGAAAATACTTATTTGTGTTTCAAATAAAACTGGCATAGGAAAGTATTCTGAAAAAAATACTCTTAACGATAATACTGTGATCATTTCTTCTGGATGACAGTGGGGAGTGCGATGTTCTCTTTCTTTCAGCTCCCACTGGCTATGTACTTTCATGAGCTTTATTGCTGTGCCTCGGACAAGTAGCAAAGTGCTAGAAAGCAAAATAGAGAGTGCTAAGCCTAACAATTTGGTCAAGGTGCTAAGGGCAAGGGAATAGAGGAGACAAAAGGACCCTGCAGTGTGGGTGTTCTTTAGTACCAAGCATGGTACGGAGTGTGCACAGAGTAGAGCTGAGAGGGCAGGAAAGTGACCTCCTTCCACACTCCTGGATTCTTTCACTGGACCACGAATTAAACTGACATAAGACAGAGTAATAAGAAAAGTACAATGTGATTAGATGCACATGCAAGAGAGAACCATACGGCATGGGAAGGGGACCAAGACATGCAAGGATGAGGGAAAGGAAAGGAAGCAAAAGAATGAAGATGTGTTGTGTACATTGACCAACTCCCGACCATGAATGTAATCAGTATGTACTGCAAACGTGAATCAGTAAAAATTATTAGAAAGGAACAATCAGGATAAAAAATGAATTGAAGTGGGGGAAAGAACAAAAACTCATAGGAATTCTGGGCATGGTGGAAAGCCAAGTGCTAGAAGGGGTGAAGGCAGGTAAAGTGTGAATGAAGTTTGTCTTCTTGTGGCTATTAACAAAAGTCTCACAGGCACCGATAGCCCACATCCTGGTACAGATACTATATTGCTCAGTTTCTCATCATTATGACCGAGTAGGTGATACCCATGGTGCAGAGAGAGATGGTTTGTTTTGATGTACAGTTGTGGAGAATTCAGTCCCTGATTGGCTCCAGGGAGTAAACACCTCGGTGGAAGCCTGTGGCAGAAAAAAAGCTGCTCAATCCATTTCATTAGGAATTTGAGGAGCAAGCGAAGGCTCAGAGAAGGGGTCAGGGACTGAATCCAACCCTCAAGGTCATGTCCCCATAGTCCACCCAGATGCACCTAGAAAAGTGCCTTACTGACTTCCCGGGTATCTCTCAATGCATGCAGGTTGGCATTCAAGATTAACCTTCACCGATATTCTACTAAGGTAGAGTTCCTTCATAGATGTGAATTTATTTTACAGAAAAAAGCAGCTTTTTCAGAGCTACTCCTGTGTCTGCAGCTTCTCAGAATAACCAGCTGCAAATATGCCAAAGAAATCTATTTTGAGGTGGTATAGTCTGGTCTACCACCATCATAATCTAGAGTGGCACATCCTATAGTCCAACAGGGTCATGAATATGCAAGTACAAGAACAAGTTGCCTGTGGTACAACCTATCTATTCATTCTTTTAATAAACATAAAACCAGTACCTCGTTGTGCAAGATTTTTAGGTGAACAAGGCTTCCAAGAACACCATGGAAGTAGCCAGGTCAATAAACAAACCCATATAAGTGGGTGGAGTTTGATTTTACCTTTCAACCTTCCAGATAAATACTTTGCCCTTTTTATCAGCAGGAGGGAGAAGACTGAGTCAGAGATTGCTTTTCCTCATCTGCCCAAGTGATTCACGAAGGGCCCCAGCCTTTTCTAAAGGATGTGATGCTCAAAAATATATCCTGAGGAATGGCATAATACTCAGTGGGATTAAAAACGCGAGGCATTTTACATTTGCTTTGAAAGGTCACCTATTCCAATGTGGCAGAAGTGTGTGGTAAAGGTGAGCTTTAGGCTCTGCAAAAACAGTGGAGAGATTCAAATATTATTCACTATAAACGAGAGGGACTACCTGTATTTTACCTTGAAAAGAAGCCATATAATTGAGGTTAGCAATTAGAAAGGGGTGGGCGCAGAACATCTGGAAGCCACACATACATCATTAGCGGAGAGTTTGAATTCTAATGATGCCCAAACCTCCTCATCCTGCCCTGGTGCAGTTATTGATGGTACCCCCTTTTGCTCTTACAAATGTCCTAGGTTAGAAGATAAATTATATGACCACAGTAGTAATAAGTCAAGAGAGGAAAATCAAACCCCACTTGCTTTCTCCAGGAAGAAGTATGACCAAAATATATTTTCTGTTAAACTCTTTCATGTTAACATTTTGTAGGCGTGGGAAGTTGTAAATCTACCAGAAGAAATCTACTTGAACCAGCATTGTTTCTGTAGGGCTTAAGAGAGTAAAAGAGACAGAAAATTGAGTAGGACAAAGAGTTGTGCTGGAACAGTTTATGGACTGACAGGTGACACACAAAGAATAATATAGGTTTAAGGCATTAAATGCTTACATGTCTGGAACTGGAATACTGGAAACAGTGTGATCATTTTATTTTAAAGAGAATGTTGTTTGCCTCAATTCATGGAGCACTTAGGTCAGGACCCTGAGGGCTGCGTCCTATTACAGTGGCTAACAGCAGCCCTTTTCTTTTTCAAGACTATCCTATTCTAGCCGGGTGTGGTGGCTCACACCTGTAATCCCAGCACTTGGGAGGCCGAGGCAGGAGGATTGGTGTGAGTTCGAGACCAGCCTGGGCTACAACAGTGAGCGCAGCACCAGCCTCAACTGCATAGCGAGACTCTGTCTCAAAAAGACAAAAAAAAAAAAGACTATCCTATTCTAGATGATAAATTATATGAATTTCTGACCACTAGAAACAAGACCTTCTCACTGTGGCAGGATTTTTCCACTCAGGTGTTGGCATTTCTTGTTACATGCGTCTTCACTGTGGTCTATCTTCTACATTGTGGAATATTCAGCATTATCAAGGCCTCCACCCAGAAGGTTTCCAGGAGCAGCCCCCTCTCAGTTGTGACAAATAAAACTCTCTAAACATTGCCCAACATTCCTGGGGTGACACAGCTACCATCAATGAGGACCTCTGCCCTAGATGGTGGCCTTGAAGTCCTTCATGCTTTAGCAGGTTGCTGAAACTCTAAAATATAACTTTTATTTGCTGTTTGGTTTTTTTTCTTTCTTTTGCACTCATCATATGGAAATTTCTAGAAGACTAAAGCATACTTTAATAAAAATATTTATTTCAAGAGATTGTCAGGGAGAATCATTGCCTGCTATATACATTAATATTTTGTGTATACAGAATACTCATCCTATCCTATGCAAAGGGTACTGAATTGGAAATGTTACTCCCTAACTTCATGACAGGTTACAAGTTGATGTATGGGTTCCTACTTTCATCTGCTGCCCAAGGCCCAAATGGGCAACAAAAAGGAGAGAGCGTATCAAACTACATTTCTACACAATTTGGAACCTACTGTTATTGTATCCTAATTTTATGCTAGCTTCTTTTCCTAGCTAATGTTGTTTATCTACCTTGTCCTAGTGTGGTCCATCTTTGAGGATAGGATACCTGAAAGCCAGGACCACTGTGAGGTAGGCTTTCTGAAGCTGGGTGGATCTAAGAAGACTGCCAGCATGGCATGGCTGTCAGACTATCACTTATTTCATTAGGGTGTCATTTGCAAGCTAACAGATGCACCTTGAGCAGCATGACAGTAAAAGATTGCTGTCACAACAACTAGCTAGACCCATAAAAGGGGCAAAAGAGGTGATATCTGAATTCCTGGAAAATTCCTATATATTCCCAGAGAAGACATGAACGTTCCTTCCCGTTATTAGTTTATCTTCTTCATTCTTTAACCCTGTATCTACAAACCCCAATGTCCAATGGGATGCATAGCTGATTTGTGGTTTTATCTCCTATGTTTATGCTTCACCAAGATTAAATGTCTCCTTCATTGCTGAGTTGCTTTTTTATTGTGTTTATTCCAAGAGGGAGAAAAGGAACTAGTTTGGTGTCACAAATTGGTACAGCACTCTATTAATCAGATTTTCATACCTGGGACCAAGTACCTGACATGAACAACCTAAAGGAGAAAAAAGATTATTTTGGGTCACAATTTCTGCCCTTGGTTGGCTGCTTCCAAGATAGAAATATCATGGCAGAAGAGCGTGGTGGAGGAAAGCTACTTAGTTCATGACAGCTAGAAAACAGAGCAGGGGCAAGGGAGGGAAAGGGGCTAGGGACAAGAGGATGCTATTCCAAATTTTGTCCCCAGCGGCTCAGCTAGTCCTTGTCATCTAATAGTTCATTCAGCTATGAAGTCATCATACCATTAATTGGTTAATGCATTCAAATTGTCCCTCTGTAGTACTGGAGTTGGAGCCCTGAGATGACCTATGGCTAAGCTTCATCCCTAGCCCTTTTGAGATCTTGTTTTGACACAGAGTCTCACTAATGTGTCCAAGCTGGCCAGCCCTGCGGTCCCCTGCCTCAGCCCTCCAATTAGCAGGTACACACCATCTTGCCGAGCTAGCAATTGTACCTGTAAGGTGGTATTCCTGAGTATATTATTTCTAAAGAAGAAAAGCTAATGCCACCCTGAAATATAAAGCTAGTATTTTCTTCACACTCCACTTTAAATACTTCCTTCTCCCTTATTCTCTCAACTAGGTGTTACCATACTAAATTTTGCTGTCAGTCGAAGAACTCCTCTGTTCTCAAACAAGAGCAGTTCATTTATTTTTTTAGGACAAGGAGACTTGCTATGCTGCCCAGGATGGCCTCAAATGATCGTCCTGCCTCATCTTCTAAAGTAACTGGGACTATAGATGCATAGTACATGCCAGCCATAAGAATAATGCATCAGTTCAAGTACTATCTACCTAGTGGCTCTATGTCAGCCTATTCCTAGGTGCTAGAAATGCATCAGGGATCTCTAGTCACCATCCTTGAGATACTTGTAGGCCAGTGAGAACTGGCCTATAACAGTCTGGTGCACATCATTAATAATATTCAGTATAGTAACGGTTCTCAAATAGTGGAACTCAGAATACAGCATCCTCAAATACGGTAGCAAGAGCTACGCCAATAAGACAAGAGAACCAGCATTCTCAGCCTGTCCTTGGACGTGTTGATGCAAGCTTCCTGATTATGTCAGGAAGGAAAGTGCACTAGAAATACACTCAGTAATGCACACATGGTCAGATACTGGGCTGTTTCATGGCTACCTCAGGATTGGTCAGGTGAGCCCTCTTGGCCAGTGATAAAAAAGTTGCTGTTGGCTGGAGGGTAATTTTAACTCCTTACAAGATACGTATAGATCAGACCTACTGGTCCTGGAATCCAAGGTGACTGGTAGAGAGATAACTCAGAATAAGAGTTGGATACAAATGGAAGCAGGGATGCCAGGTTTCAATCCTGCTTTCAGTTACCCATTGAAGATTTGCAGGCCTAAGAGAACAGGTAATACCTTTAGCCTCTGAGTAGTTGTTATACTTTCACACTCAAAGTAGACTCACTAGTAACAACAGGAAAATATACTTTCCTTTTATAGATTTGATAGTTGTTTTCTTCATCCCCCCACTCCCACCGTACCCCACCCACATAGTACTGGGATTGATCTTTCATTGATAATGGGGCGGGGGAATGCTATCATTACTTCTAGTGTGTAAAATGAAGAGTGAATCAATATAAGCATTGAACTTACCAATGAATTTGTAACGGATCACGTGTCCATTAATCTAGGTTAATATCGAGTGCAATTAATGCTAAATAGCCTAATAATTTCTTGGTTTAGCTAACGTTTCTGTTGAGTGAATGGACCTGAATTGCAATAGGACAGTGAGTGGAAAACAGCAAATTATAATTGCTGCGGCCGGTGGAAAGAAAAAGAAGGAAAGGAAAAGGCATCTGCTTTGTCTTTAGAAGGAGGTGGCATGGGCAGAAACTGTCTTGTTTGCTTTCAATGCCCTATCCTTGCCTTGAGGAGCAGCAGATAGGAGACGTGGTAATGAGAAGCCAGGAGGAAAGAAAATGATTTCTGCCTGGCTGAGAGGTGGTTTCAGGCAAGATATTTTTATATTTCTTTATGTTTCCGTTTCATAGTTTAAAAAGTCCATTCTGTTCCATCTGGCCACTCTAGCAGGCTAATACTCTATGGTGGCACAGATTTACCTACCAGGCAAAAGCTGGGCTAGGTGCAGTTTCTTGACATATTACTATAAACCACTTCATGCTCTGAAACTATAGGCAAAGGATAAGTGGACAAGTAGTCCAGTGAGAATGAGTCGAAGCACCCTGGCACAGTAATGACAATTATGTCGGCTACTGATCATAAGGCTTCACAGCGCATTTCTTTTCTGACAAGTACGTTTTCCTCCTTTGGTTTATCAGAGCACCACACTGAAATATGGGAGATGCAGAGCCTTCATGGATAGCAAGTATAACAATTAGGAAAGCATTCTGCTGCTGACAGCAAAACTTCATTCACCTCCGAAATGCCAAGCAAATAAAGAGCTCTTTTCAAACAAGATTTCTTGTCTTCACAGCAATCTTGCAAGATACATTTTTTAGGCAATGACACTGAAGCCTAGAGTAGTTAAAGAACTTGTCCAAAGACACAGCCTAAAAATAATAGCCTTTCTTGGTATTCATCCAACATTATAATGTTGCTTGTGAACATCAAAATGTTTGAAACAATCTGGAAAACTCAGGATCATTTTCTCTGGAGGTATGTTTCTCAGTGGAGCAGAAGCTCAGAGACCAGATTATCATTTAGTGAAGTTAGTGAGGAAGTACACATGGCGTATTCATATGTGTTGCAAGTGGATACCCCAGGTAAGATGGGGCGATAATGGGGAAGGGGGTGTGTTCTCCGTGGGAGATACTGTGGGCTGTCAGCACTCCTTGCCAGTGTCTCCCTTTGCCTTCACTGGATCTAAAAGCTAAAAGCTCAAAATATTATTTTCTATCAGCAAACCAATATGGACAACTTTCTGGGAAAGTCTGGATTTCTTAATGCAAGAGAGAGTATGCTAGCTGCTTGATCATCTGTTCTTTCTTCCTACCTTGAATATATGCTTGGTGTGTGAAGCCACACTAGACAGCTTATTCCATAATGAAAAAATCTAGTGCACTAACAATTGTGGATCAGAGCAAGGAAAAAGCCTTTGATAATATTGTCAGTTCAAAGTTGCCTCCTTTAAACTGCTTGCCATACAAGCACAGTAGATTCATATTTATTGCAGCAACTGTAAGTTGAGTTTCACGTGGTTTTCTTTTTAATTCATTCCAAATGGATATCACCTCCATGCTATAATTTTTACCTCCCACTCCCATAATGTTTTAAGCTAATAGACTGGAAAAACAAAAGGAAAAAAATATTCTACCTGTCAGAAAAATGATAGAAAATGATGCCTTATAATCCACAAAATGAACATTATAAGTTGCAAAGCATAAATTACACTTACAAATTGCGAGATACCAGTTTCTGTTTATCTATAACAGTGATGAATGTATAGGAACAGACAAAAACACAATCTGCTGATGAGACTACTGTTCAGTATGTAGTCATGCCTTCATGGGCTGCCTCCCCAAAGTTCTGTAGGAAGAGTGTATTTTTTCCTCTGCCACTGGCTTAGCCTTGTGACTTGCTTGGGCCATCAATTGGGATGTGAAGAGGTGTGAATATATTTAAGTCTTAAGACATCTAGTGTGCTTCTATTCTGTGTCGTTTTTTGTGCTACCAGGGATTGAACTCATAGTCTTGTGCTTGCCAGGCAAATGTTTATTGAACTGAGCTATCTCCCTGGCCCTCTGTTCTGTGTTCTTTCACTTTGGCTATCACCATACAAGCATGTTTCAGGTAAGATCCTGAGGGCAAGATGTGTTGAAGCATGCTCAGGTAAGAAGAATGACAGCGTCATCACACAGAGAGGCAGCACAATATGATTTATACTACAGTGTTGGCCCAAATTGACAAAATTATTCCTCTTTCATTGGTTCTTCCATCATATGGGCTATTAAGATGGTCTCTGATAGAGGATGAAGTTAATAGTTTTTGATTTTGGAGTGATCTTGGAAAACACATTCTAAGAAGAGTTAGGAGCAAGTTTAGTGTCATGTGTTTAAGAAAAAAAACAGAAAGTTCTAAGGGAATTTTAGCTACTGTATTACAAGAAAAGTGGGGGAAAAAGAGCCATGACTGAACATTTGATATGAAACTTGTATTTGTTGTTTTAGGCATGACTGCTCACTAAAATCTTTGAACCCAGCAGAAAAATGTCTATCCTTGTCTTGAGGTGACAATTAAGCAGACATTCAAGGGAGACCAGTCCTACTCCCCAGGCAGTCTTGTAGGGAACGTCCCAAGAGTGAAAGATGTGTCACAGCATGCACAGGTAAGAAAGATGAAAAGGGGGGGGGGAGAAGTTGGCAGAAGCCCTGACATCTAGGTACATGCTCCATTTATCCCTGGGAACCCAAAAAGAGTGAGGCTTATTCCCCAATATCTTTGAGTCAAAGGACCAAATTGTAGAATAGCAAACTAAAGTTCATATACAGTCCTCTATTTTTTGTTCAGTTGAATGAGTTTTAAGAATTTAAATAATAAGATAACTACTTTGATTTATGTCCAGTTTCTTTCACTTTTCTATATGATCATGCCACTAATTTGATGTCCCATTTCTTTCGCTTTGCTATCATATCACCATTTATTTTATTTTTTATCATCTGGCACACTACTCACATTTTCTAACAGAGCTTTGCAAGGTAGTGTTGACATGAAATGAACCATGGGTATCTACAGTGTATATTGTGCTGGGGATGTTGTCGGGTTGCAGAGTGCTTGCCTAGCATATCCGAGACCTTCGGTTTCAGCACCAATACTATGAAAATAAGCCTATGGGGTACACATTGATGTTCTGAAAAATGAAGAAAGCTATGAAGTCATTGTCATGATAAAATGATTTGTATATTGATCAATCCAAGTACTTTCTCATGTCCCTTTATAATGCCCCCTCCAATACTACCCTATCCCGTTCCCAAACAAATATTGATTCACTTTCTGGTACAACAAATGGGTTTAAATTTTGTAGAATTTTATAAATCAAATCTTAAAGGGCATACTTTTTCTTTCTGGTCTCTTTCACTCAGCATGATTATGACATTATTCAACCTCATTTTGTACACTGACAATTCACTCCTTTAAAACATACATTTATTTACTTTATTTGGTACAGAGTCTTACTACACTGCTGGCTCATAGTGATCCTCCTGTCTCAGCCTCCCCAGGGTGAGGATTACAGGTGTGTGTAACAATGCTTGGTTTCAGTAGCCAGCACAGAGAATTGTTCAGTGCTGTAGATCAAACCCGGATCCTTGTGCTTGCCAGGCAGGCACTTAGACCACTGAGCTATCGCCTCAGTTCAGTTCACTTCTTTTTTATCTTTTATTTTAATGTAATACAAGTAGACATCAACACATAAAATACAAGAAGTACCCTTCTCACTTCATGAAAAATAAAACAAAACTTAGTGACAAAAATAATAATAGTTAATATACTTTACATCACAATTTTAAAAGAAGTTAAGTTACATATTCTTTGTAACATAGGTCTTGCTTTATCTTGCTCTTAACCATCCAGCACAAAAGTCTAACCATGAGGTATAAAAAGGAAAGACATATTAATATGCTGAGTTGTAAAAGGCTCAAGTCAATAAGCCCAGATAATGCCAGATGAGCTGATAATCCACTACTGTTATGGACTATTGGACTAAATATACTGCTACTTTCTCTTTGTGCAATAAAAAAAAGATCTGTACTGATGAGATTTAGATAAGAAATCATGTCTGCGTCTTGTACTCTTAACAACTATGATGAAAACAACAATATGCAATGTATTAACTAGTGTAAATATTAATAATAATAAATTTTGAAAAAGAAATAGAAAGAAATTACTCAGAGCATAAGACAGACAAAAAAGATTTTCTCTTGCAAGAAAGAAACAAATAGTTGACAGCACAAAATATTTTCATTTAACTAAAAGAAACAAGCAGTGTAAATGAAACAAATTAGCATATATATTAAGATATATATTAAGATATTTTTGAAATAATAGAATAAGTACTTTGGGGAATTGTTTAAACTCCTTTTTTCTTATTTATCTATCTTTTAATTTGCTCTTTTTATGTATATGTTTTGAGCTTATATACATTATTACTATATATGAAATATTATATATATTCTATGTGTTTTGTTTACATATGTGATATATATATGTATATATATGTTTTGGGTCTCTATATAAATCATGCAATATTAAGCTTGCACATCTGACTTATTTCACTGAATAATTCTCAAATTGCATCCATTTGTCTATGAATGCCTTAGGTTTGTTCGTCTTTATGGCAGACTGGTACTCCACTGTATATAAATACCACATTTGCTTTATCCACTCATTTGTTGATGGACATATATGCTGTTTTCAAGATATAGCTGTTATAAACTGTGTTGGTATGTTATGTATCCCTACATGTTGGTACGTCATGTATAACCTACAAAATATGATGCTTGTAGCTCTTTTGCAAAAATTTCCAGGAAGGAGATTGCAGGGTCAAATAGAGTTGCTATTTTCACTGTTTTGAGGAATCTCCATACTGATTTCCATACTGTGTTTTGAGCCTTTTTATTACAAAGCACTATTGCATTATGAATCTTAACTACCATTTTAAAATGCTTTCTGAAAATTGTTTAGTAAGCAAAGATATTGTAGTACAATGAAGTTTTATCCCTCAGATTTCTGTGCTGAGGACTGATATAAGCACTTTTTAACAGCAATGGACAAATAATCTGGTTTTAAAAATTACATGTATAAATGTCTCCCAAAATAAACTGTAACTATTTTAAAAGTTTTAACAAGCTTTACAGCAGCCTGAAAAGGACATTTGAACTGAAAATCAATTTATTTATAAATAAAAGTCAAGATTTATAAAGACAAAACATGTTTATACTCATTAATTTTTTATTGGCTTAGTTCAATTGTTTCAGAAATTAGGGACCTTGCTAAACTGAAATAGCTGGGTGGTGGGTTGTGGCTCAGTGGTAGAGCGATTGCCTAGCATGCTAAGGCCCTGTGTTCAAGCCCCTTCCTCACAAAATAAAATAATTGTCTTGGACAGTAACAAAACTAACAAAGAAATTCTAGCTTTGTTCTTTGGACCTGCTTCCATCCCTGTTACAGTCAGTGTCTCCATTACTTTTTACTCATTGCTGGGACAAATACCCAACACCCAGAATTATGGAAGGAAAGGTTTATTTAGTGCACAGTTATTGGAGGTTTCAGTCCATACTCAGTTGGCTCCAAGGCAGAGCAACACATGGTAGAGGAAACCTTTCTTTGTGGATGCAAAGAACAGAGAGCAAAATGGGGAGGTAACAGCAACAATCACAACAGAGAAGTCTTTCTCCTTTAAGTAGCATTCAGGCTATCTGCCCAAGACTGGGTGTAGCACTCACACCCATAAGACCAGCAGTACTAAGACCCATAATCCCAGCCTTGATCATAAACTAATCTCAAACTCTAGAAGTCCCTGCTCCATGACTGCATGAGGCTTTGGGGAGACACCCAGACATAACCCATAATAAGTATCTATGCTGTGATCAATATTACTCTACTATAAAATTTTATTTAACTGGAGACATAACACAATCCTTCTGACTTAAAAAAATTGAACATAGAAATATCTGATTTGCTTGGAACGGATTGTTTTTCTAAATTCTATTAGTCATCTAGTGCTATGTAGCAAATTACCCTCAAATGTAGAGGCTTCAGTCAATAACAAAGAATATGCAGTTTTAGTCCACAAGGACTTGGGGTGTTCTAGTTTGCTGGGTGATTCTGGCTGTGTGCTGCTCATGAGATTATGGTCAGTGGGGGCTGAAAGTCCCACTTCAGTATTAGCTTTTCAGGACTATAGTGAAATACCTGAGGCAGCCAGCGTATATACAGCAGAGACTTATTGAGGTCATAGTTTTGCAAAATCAAAAGCAAGGCACTGGCACTGGTTGTAGTGAAGGCCTTCTGATCTGTTTTGTGTCATGGAAGATACAGTGGCAGGAGCATATATAGGGCAAGACATTATATCTCCACACCAGAAGTTAGAAAGTTGGGTGAGACCAAATGCGGGCTTTCATAATGATCCCCCTGTAAGAACTCCCAACGGGTGGCAGGAGAGCTGCCTTCGACTTGCCCAAGGGCAGGACTCCCATTAACTAAAGGAGCCCCCTTTAAGCTCCACTCTTACAAACCTCCCCACTTCAACACCACCACAGTGAGGACGAAGCCTTCTCCATATGGACCTTTGGGGGACAAACTGTTAGAGATTGCTCAGGTCCCTTTGTACACTGCTTTCTAAAAAACCCACAAGAGACACCATGAAAAGGAAAAGGCTTTATTCAAAGGTATCTCCAAGAATATGGAGGGGCTCATACTATCACAAATCACTACCTCCCACTGTCAAGACAGGTAAGGACCTTTTATAATAAGACATAGAGAGA
>PVJA010029630.1:0-26497 GCA_004027025.1 Myocastor coypus
TTTTGTAGCCCAGGCTGGTCTCGAACTCGCACCGATCCTCCTGCCTCAGCCTCCCGAGTGCTAGGATTACAGGCGTGCACCACCACGCCCGGTACCATGCTCTTTTTGAGTTGATGGTTTGTAAAGAGAAATCTGCCATTATTCTGATGGATTTTCCTTTAAATGTGATCTATTTCTTTTCTCTAGTGGCTTTTAGTATACTGTTCCTGTGCTGAATTTCTGGGTTCTTGATTATTATATGTCTGGGTGTGGCTTTAATTGGCTCAATGTTATTTGGAGTTCTATATGCTTCAGTTCCTTGAATGTAAAATTGTTTTCTCATATTTGGGAAGTTTTCTATTATTACTTCTGCCCATATTCCTTTCATATCATTTATAGATTCCTTTTTTCTCATTGATGCCTATTAGTCTTACGTTGTTCATCTTTGCATCATCTTGCAGAAGTTGAATTATTTTTTCTTGCATCCTAGTTGTTATTAAGAGATCTTTTCTTACTTCTTCACTAGCTGCAATGGAGTCTTTAAGGTCTGAAAATCTATTTTCACTTTCATTGAAATGGTTTTGCCAGCTTGTGATTGAGGTTTCAAGTTCCTGTATAGCACTTTGAATCTGTTTCATGCATTCTATTACTTTCCTATATAGCTCATTCAAGGATTCCATCATTTTTCTGTTCTCTATTTTTTTCTCAGTGTCTTCTTTAGGAGCACTTAGTACTTCTTTTATTATAGGTATCATTTCTTTTTTACGTCAGGAATTATTTCTAATCTGATTTCCTCTGTAACTTTCTGCAGTTGTTTCTTTACTTCAGATACTATTATTTGAGATATTTCAAGTATGTGATCTATAATTTCTTCTATGCTATTGTCTCCTGTATTTGTTCTGGGTGGGCTCAGGGCCTGAGAGTGCATTTTTCTCCTTCTCTTTGTCATTTTATATAGCCCTGCCTCTGACCTTTGGTGTAGAGCTTTTGTAGAGTTCTTACCTTCACATCAGATCTGGACCTACCAAGTTCAAATTCTTACACTGGGTGTGGTTTGGATCTGGCTGCTGAGCTCCACTTCTTCCTGCTTCATCCCTTGGAAGGTCAACCTGCTGTGCCACTCTGGCAAGATGTTCTGCTCCTGGATTAGCTGGATGGATCTTGTCTCTTGCCTCTCTGCAGGGAGTTTTGCCATAGTTTTCCACATGGGGCCTGTCTGATGGACGAAGTTCCACTCACATGCCAGGCTTTGTCTCTGGGTGAAATGAGTTTCTGTTGGGACCAAGGCTGTCTACCTCACAGGCTGGGACCTGGCTGCTCAGTAATGAGTTTCTGGCAGACCTCAGGCAGTATCACACATATGCCAGGCCTGGTTGCTGGGTTGAATGAGTTTCCAGCAGGCCCAGGGCAGTCTAATCCTTTTATTTTAGTATCCAAATAAGATGCTTCAGTCTGTGTCATTATTTTAATATTAAAAAATAGGTTTTGTGATTCCTATCATTAAAAATATTTAAACATGGACCTCAACAAATGACTATATATTTATTTAGAAAGTCCTTACAAAGGTCAGCCAAATAGCTCAGCAGTTTAAAGCACCTGTGAGCAGGGGCAGGGGCCAGAGGGTTCAATGCCCAGGCTTGTCATACCAGGCCTCTCCCTCCTCCAACCCCCGGGGCGTGCTGAGACTGCAGTTGAGACGATGTGGTGGCACGTGCCTGTAGTTCCAGCTCTTGGGAGACAGCAAACAGGCTGATCATTATGAGTCTGATCTAGTCATGAGATCTTCAACACCCTGTAGACCCTTCCCTAAAATACAAAAAAAATAAATAAATAAAAATTTTTAAAAATAAATAAAATCTATTTTAAAAGATAGAAAGTCCTTATAAGTAGAATAAGATCACTACAAACATTAAAAATTAGGAACCAGATGAATGAAATAAAATACTTCAGTGTAACTTATGCAATCTATTACTTAACAAAAAAAACTATTTTGTGGTCAGCAATGTTTCAAATTTTTAAAAAATTTAGTTTACTGTCCTGTGATTAAGAAATTCATATTTATCCAGTCTAATATAGCTCAGTATCTTATTTCAGCAGTTCACCCTGTACTCCTCTCACTGCCATTTCAAGACTTCATCAGCTATGATATGAGCATGAGTGAAGTGAAAATATTCAATAACTTGCACAAAGTAAGTGTAAAGAAACAAAGCAGCCAACTCTCAGTCAGAATAGACACAGTCTTACACATCTCACTAAAAATGTTCACTGGCTGAACGTCATCCACGATTACAGGGTGACAACAGTGGCAATCTAGCTACATGTGACCATAGCTTGCTCCCTGGTATTTATTTCAAAATAATGTTAATGAAGCACAAATTATGACTTTGTGGCCAACGTGCTGTCTAACCAAAAGCATGTGGGAAGAACTGTTGAAAGGACTTAACATTTGATGGAAGCATTTGGAAAATTTTCAGTTGACATGTGATTCATTTGTCAAAACTGTTATGTGGGAAAACTTTTTAAGTATACATGTAACAATAGAACTTCAATAGAAATGGTGGAACTAATTAGAAAATGGGTGTCAAGATCTAGTAAAATCCCAAAAGATTTTCTATTTTGGTACTACTACTGTTTTTGAAATATAAAGCTAAATATAAAGAAGTGCTTAATAAAAATTCCCACTATCCACTTCCTGAAAAAATGAATCCTGGGTAAAGATCACTTAAATGACAAATTATTGTATATTTTGTGCATAATTAAATAACTTCCTTTAAAATTGTGTATTGGTTAGGGATAGGTACCATCTCTTATTTGTTATGTGTGTGTGTGTATATATATATATGTATATATGTATATATATATATATACATATATATGTATATATATGTACATATATATATACACACACATACACACTAGGCTGTAGTCATTTATTAGGCTATAAACAATCCAGGTTTATTGATAAATATGTCCATCCTTATGATGTTCTTATGAGATGGAATAGGATTTGATTTCACATTATAATTATTATATTTGAGGTGGTTTTAGTGACCAAAGAACAATTGAAAGATATCACTGAAGGGTTGGCCAGATAGCTTGGCTCATTGAAGCATCTGCTTAGGCAGACACATGGAATGGGGATCATTATGGGTCCAATCCATGTAGTAAAACTCCATAGACCCTGTACCAAATATTTACCAATAAAAAGATATCACTGAGATGTAAACCCAGATACCCCAAGCTCAGAGTCTCTGTGCTTACCCACAACTCTATACTATGAGGTGAAGAATATCTAACACATTATACACAGTTAATTACTTATTGATACAACTTAGCAACAAATGAAATGGAAAAACAACCTGAAAGGACTTTCTCATTAAATTATCTTCCCCCTTGTTAAAGACATTATTGGCATACATAACCACTGAATTAAATAGTGGCAACTATGATTCTTCCTACTTTCTAAACATTAAAAATTAAAATAAGAACTCAGACAACAATAAGATTCTGTTATATAATAGGACCTCCCTTGATTGTTATTCAGAAAACAAAATGCTAAAGTGCTTTGGGAAGGTTTTTAAAAGAACAGACAGGCAGAAAACAAACAAATACATATCACCAGTTATTCTTATTTGAAAGGCAAAAGAAGAGAAACATATTTGGAAAATGAAGAAACTGAAAATGAAAATTATTAGAGGTAACTTGACAGTGGAAAATACCTATTCCAAGAAGAGCTCACTGAACTCATGAAGCAAAGCACAGATAAAGAAAAGGGCTACTTTTGGAGAAATTGTGACTTGGCTTTTGTTTCCTTATCTTTCTTTCTCCAGAGAGCTCAGTAGTGGTTAATCCTGATTGTCACTTGATTGGCTTGAGAAAAATACCTAGAAGATTAGTACAGTAAATTTCTGGGTGTGCCTGCCTGGGACATGGCTGGCCACGTACTATGTGACTGTGGTCAGGCTCCTGGCCCTTTTCTCTCTGGCTTTTTCCTTTTCTGCTCTGTTTCCTGGATGAAAGAATATGAACAGCTTTTTTCCCAGCATTCTCTTCTGCTGTGACATTTGTACCTCAAAGCCAGATGACCCAAGACTGAAAACCCTGATCTGTGAGGCACTTGTAGATTCCTAAGAAAACCATATTGTGTCCTCATTACTGAGTCTGCACTCAGTAATGGAGTGGCTCTCCAAGAGGGATAAATAGGAATTGCTATGAATAAATATTTTGTGACGTTGACAAAATCAACTGTGGATGTCTACATGGAAAACTACTCACCAAGATTGCAAAGTGCACTTCGGTATAGGTCTGACCATAGATTTCTCAGCAGTTAGCCTTATTTGGCACATTGGATATATTTTAATCACTACTTATTATGGCTCCTCTCCTTTAGAAATATAGGCTCCATTACTATAGAAACTTTATTAACTCCACCCAGAATAGGTCCAATCAGATACTAAGTACTTAAAAAATATTTTTCAGTGACTGAGTGAATGTATGATAAAATCTGAATGCCAAACATTTAAACATCTTTGACCTTTCCTCTCATAGGAAAGAAATCCTGTATTGTTAAGAAAATCACATTTAGTTAGCAATCCCTTTTCATTCCTTCGTAAAACCAAAATACACGAAATGGGTACCAGGAAACTCAATATTTATTGGTTTATTGGTCAGTTTGTCCTTTAACATGTTCAACAAAACTCACAGGTAGCTGGAAGATGAATTCTTTTTTCAGTACTCTTAAAAGATATTTCTGGGTATTCACCAAATAAAATTAATAATTTGAATACTTCTGTGGAAAGATCAAGTTTAATTCACTTCCATTTGGGCAGAAGGTCAACTCCCAAAGTGAAGCAAACAAATACATATCTATAAGTAAGCAGAAACGAAAACACTGACAAGGTCACAGTTCTGTTTGCTTCCCCACCCTTAACAGTGCATTGATCTTGCAACAGCTGCTGCCATCAACTGCAAACTATTATTCAGAGGAGAAATCATTAAGGGCCTAATATTACTTATAGAGTGTTTTACTAGTTTCCATATATATTTATAAAAACACAGCCTACAATCTTTTAGGAGAGGAAAGTACTACTTACGTAATATAATAAGAGATTAAAACAAAAAGAAAAGGCATGTTGTAAAGCGCTTCCTGGGCTATTTTATGTGCCTCCAGTAAATGTGGACTTGCAGACACAGCAGTTCTCTCATCTTCTCCAAAGCTCCCTGATGCTTTCCTGAACTACCAGACTTCACTGAAAATAGGGCATTAACAGGTTACTTTTCCTAAATGTGCATTTCTGATAGCTGGATTAACCTCTCCATCCTCCCTGTTACACTGGGCCATGAGCTTCTTGTGTTAGGCATATAACACCCCCTGCACTCAGGGCTGCAGAAGGGCCTCCTTGCTCTGCCAAGAGCCGCTTTAGGGACTTCCATTTCTGTGGCTTCTGTAATGAAATGAAGCAGCCATATTTCAATGTGAATGTCTTTTTTTCTCTCGTGACATAGACAAATGTTGATGTTTACTACAAGTCAGTACATTAGTTGCTAATTAAGTTCCTAGCTGCTCCAGCCAAAACTTGCTGTACTGAATCCAAGAAAAGAATGGCAGCTATGTCAAAAATAAGTTGTTAGGGATTTTTGTTGTTGTTGCTTTGTTTTGTTAAAAGAAAGTTCTCTATTAAAAAATATGGGGAAGTACATGCTGGGAGACAGGAAACCTTATCTTGGCTGCCTCTTAAACTGAGGTGATTGGTCACAATTCCTCTACCTGTGGTCCCTGCTTGGTCAGAGTTGTATAAACATTAGCAGGAAGCAACAAGCCTGGTTGTATTTACTCACATTTTCATACTCAACTCCAAGTTACCAGAACACATTATTCTAATTCAGGTTTATTTTTGGAGAGGTACAGACTCGGGGGCCTGAGTTCTTCTTAGCTTCGTCTCTCACCTGTCCCTTGCAGTTCCCCCCTCTGCCTGGGCCAGATCTGCTTGTATTCATTAGCAAAAAGTTAACTACTTTTGATTTGCGTGAGAACCTGGACAGTACCTCTTCCTGTTTCCGTTGGGAAGTCCCAAATCATACTTTGGTGCCGTCTGCATTTTAGCTGAGCAGAGGGACCACCCAGAATCATTGCCAAAGTTCTGTCTCACTGTGGGTATAGAGAGAATTACTTGGTTTCCTTTCCTATTACCCACGGCACTCTCGGCCAAGGACCAAGACTCCTCCCCCGAGAAAACACACTCCTCCCTGGAAAATGACGTGAAGAAGTTCCTGACAAGAGAATCGAAACAAAAACTAAAGTCAGGCAAACTATAAGTACACCGGCAGAGGCCAGGATCCAAAGCTTCCTGCACTGAGCGCCGCCGTCTCAAGAGTCCCGGCTGCAGCCGGCGCAGGACCCCACCTGCTCACAGGACCCCACCTGCTCGCCGCACCTGCCCGGTTGCCACTGGGAGCCCCGCGTCCAGCGCCGCGCACCCTCGATCCCGCGGCACCTGTGTCACCTGGTTGGGTCGACCCGTCCCCTTCTCTGAGAACCCGAGATGTCGAGCGAGTATTCCTCGGAGAGTCGCTTCCGCTACCTCCTCTCGTGCTTCAGGTCGCGAGTGAAAATGAACATCCAGGTGGAGCCGGTGCTGGACTACCTGACCTTCCTGCCCAGAGACGTGACGGAGCAGATCGCGAGGACGGCACAGACCTCTGGGAACGTGCAGGCTGCCGAACTGCTTTTGCACACCTTGGAGCAGGAGCAGGACTGGTCCCCTGGCTGGCCCCGGCAGTTTGTGGAGGCCCTGCAGAAAGCCGGCAACCCCCTGGCGGCGCGCTACGTGAACCCCGACCTCACAGACTTGCCCTCCCCGTCCTTGGAGGCCGCTCAGGATGAGTGTCTCCAGCTACTGACCCTTCTGCAGCCCACTCTGGTGGACAGGCTGCTGGTTAGAGACGTCCTGGATAAATGCATGGAGATGGACCTGTTCACCATCGAAGACCGAAATCGGGTAGGTGTCGTCTCAGATGTATGAAGCTGGGCTCTTAGCGTGCCAAGCAGGAGCCGCTTGTACATTTGCCCCATTTGTCCCATTCCCAAAGGCCTTTGAAATCTTTGAGCAAATCTAATTTCCTCCGTCTTCAAAAAGAAAATATGAGGTGGGGAATATAGCGTGAGTTCCTCTCCTGGTGAACAAAAAGAGAGAAAAGAAAAGAAAAGAAAAAAAAAAAAAAAAAACACTTAAAACATAATTTTGAAAATTTAATCACAAAAGTCCTAATTTTCTAATCCATTTACTGACATAGTAAAATAACATTATAATAAGAATGTGCAGTATACTAATAGAAAATGCTACAGAGCATCATGAGCAATTAGTATACTTTCTAAGATGTAATAGTACATAGTTCATGTTCAAAATAACCCACAGAAATAATATTATTAATGCCATCTTTACAGATAAGAAAATCCGGGTAAGTTGAATAATTTTTTTCACAATCTCCCTGGAAAAACGATGACACAGGGAAGACCTTAATGGCATTCACTGTTATGTCTACCTTGATGTCATTCCACAGAGCTGGGTTAACAAAACATGGACTGCAAGCTAAATGCAGCTTGCTACTCATTCTTTCAGGCCCACCAGCTACAAATGGTCTTTAGGGATGTTTAACTTTGAAGCTTTTGGTGTCAATAAAGTTTTATTGAAACACAGCCATGTTAATTTGTGTATATACTTTTATAGCTTCTCTTTTCCAGTTAAACAGATCACACACTTCCCTGAACTATACACTACACCATTTAGTTTTGATCTAAATAAATTATATGTAATGCATATATCACATATTCACAGTTTTTAATAAGAATATCTACATTCTGAATCTCTCTTTAATCAGAGTGTCTACTTTCTCTGGAATCAAAATTTAGACATAATTCATTCAAAAATATGTTGCTATTTGCAGTTTTTCACAATTGTGAAGGATTAGCAGATTTTTTTTAAGGTAGTGTTTTTGGCAGAGTGACTTTTACAGGTGTCTTTATAGGTAATATAATGTGATTTGTTTAACTGAAAAAAGTTACTGTAAAAGTATATAAACAAATGAACATGCCTGAGTTCCAATAAAACTTTATAGACACTGAAAAATTAAATTTAAGTAACATAAAATATTTACTATCTGGCTCTTCAAAGAGTAAGTTTTCCAGTTTCTTCCCAGTACTAGACATTGTGCCATTTAAGACACAAAAAACAGATATACACATACACACGCACTTTTTTTTTTTTTCTGTCTTTTTGAGACAGGGTCTTGCTATGCAGTTCAGGCTGGCCTTGAGCTCACTTTTGTAGCCCAGGCTGCTCTCGAACTCGCACCAATCCTCCTGCCTCAGCCTCCCAAGTGCTGGGATTACAGGTATGCCCCACCATGCCCGGCTCAGATATATACATACACACACACTTTTTAATCAAAGTATTTATATCCTGAGTCTTTGTCTTTAATTAGAATGTCTACATTCTTTGGAATCAAAATTTAGATGTAATTCATTGAAAAGTATGTTGCAATTGCATTTTTTTCATATTCATAAAGGACAATAGATTTTTTTTAAGGGAGCACTTTGGTAGGGTGAGTTTGACAAGTGCCTTTGTGCTTAATATAATGTTCACTATTTTTCAGCAAAATGCTGACCTATTTGAACCTGATTTATTCAGGGCCATAAGTTTTGAAAGTCATTTAAAGAGATAAACCCATCACTACAAGTCAAAGATTTGTCTTTATTTTCTTATGGTACTGACTTCTTTTCTTTTTGGTTCATCAATTGTATCTTCATGACAATTGTATCTTCATGACAATGCTAGACTGATTGGACAGAGCATATCAACCGAGTTGGTCTGGTAACTGAAGTTTGTGGTCCTTCGTAGATCTGACAGCCACAGGCCCTATCCAAAGACCCAACTGGCATCCAAATTTGATGGCCAGTTTTCTCAACAAGTAAATTATTTTCACTGTTGTCTCTAGCATTTATGTCATTCTGTGTATTGAGAATCAACTAGAACGCATTATAGTAGTCCAGCTGGATATGACAAATGTGTACATCACTGTGGCAGAATCTTAATTTGGAAGAAAGTATGCAGCCTTCAAGCCAGCTGGAGTTGGAAGATGGCATTTCCAGCCACAGTAGCTGTTAGGAAGTCCAGAAGCAACAGAGTCCAGTAACACCACAAAGCTGTTTGTGTTTCATGGGTATGATGTCCCGATTGCCAGCGAAACAGCACTTCTCCGTATTTACTCTAAATACTTCTGCCTATCACATCACTTTTGTCTTGCCTGGATTTGATTTCTGCCAGCTACATTTTATCCAAGTTCTTGATTCTGGCAGGCTTGGAGGCAGCTAGCAGTAATGCAAGGGATTTGACACGAAGAAAATAGAGTAAGGGACTTTCACATACTGGGAACAGTTGAGGGCAAAGTACTCAAAATTTCCCTCAGATGCATACTATGAAGAGGCCTTAGAAGAGTGAAGAGCTATATTTCAGGCTCTCTCAGGCGCAACAGTGACAGTGGAAGCAGCTAATCATTTTATGTGCATCATTTTATATTATCACTTCCAAAAATAGGCTATGGCAGTAATAGAAAGGAAGCATTACTTTTGGGAGAATTTCTGTTCATGGGTCACTGATGATATTTTTTGAAAGGAGCAAAATATGAAGTGAAAATCATAAGAATTTAGAATGAAAAGACATGGATTTGAGGTCTATCTTCACTTCCTAACATATGTCTAGCATCAGGAAGTTATTTAGGTTACCTTCTCCTAATTTTATTCATGAAAATAAACATCACAGCTATTTTGTTTTTTCTAAGTGTGTTAGTTAACATCAGATGAGAAATAGTAATTAAAAAACTTTATAAATAATAAAAAATATTTTATATAGTAACATTGAGTTTTTGTATGCATTTGGTAAGGGTCTCACTACACAGCTCATACTCGCAGTGAGACTCAGGTCTCAACCTTTGCAGTGCTGGGATTACAGGTGTGTGCCAGCACACCTCATCTCAGTGGTGGCTCAGGGGGACCGTAGGCAGGGTTGGTGTGGCCTGTGGTGCCTGGGATGGAACCCCTGGCCCCTGCGCTTGCCTAAGCAAGCACTTAGTCTGCTGAGCTACTATGTTGGCTTTTATTATCATTCATCTGGTTACATTTTCTCATACAGTCATATATAATTCTCACATGTAAAAATTCAGATCTATGTCTTAAAATTCCTGAACAAAACTTATTTGGTTGTTTACATATAAAATATTTTTGTTTAAAATATTTGGAAAATGCGTTATCTATAATTGGCATACAAATTAATGAAAAGAAAATCAAGTTGTCAGACATGCTGACAGAGTACAGGCATTGTAGGCTCTGAGCATCTTTCTCAGACTTTTTTCAGACATGAAACTATCGCCTCTGATACTTACATAATCTGTCATGTCCTTTTCACAGCTTATACCACATACATTTAAAAATTTGAGCCAGGTGTGGTGGTGCACACCTGTAATCCCAGCACTCGGGAGGCTGAGGCAGGAGGACTGATGTGAGCTCAAGACAAGCCTGGGCTACAAAAGCGAGCTCAAGGTCAGTCTCAACTGCATAACTGCATAGTGAGACCTTGTCTCAAAAAGACAAAAAAAGAAAAACAACAACAAAAAAAAAACTTAATAGGCTGACAGATACTCTTTTTGGTCCAAATTTGGGAACCTAGGTTCAATGCAACTAAATACTATTAAGAGCTTATATTAACAGCTGTGGTTTTGCTCCCCCCAAACTGGACTAATGTTATGTAAATATTATTTACTGCTATACAGAGACATTAAATGTCAAAGCATCACATTACTCACATAGCTACAAAGTTACACTTCAGAGGCTCCTTATGCACAGTGACTCACAGGTAGGGAGGAACTCTGGGACAAAACTTATTTGAAAAAAAAATTATATCTGTCCTCTTTCAGCTCCCAGAATTTAGTCAAGGCTCGGAATAAGTTCAGAACTCCATAAGAACTGATTATTGGAATTTATTTTCAAAACTTATCTGGAGTAAGAGTTGAAACACTTGATGCCGGGGGCTGGGGAGATAGTTCCATGGCACAAGTGCCTGCCTGGCAAGTGTAAGTTCGTGAGTTCAAACCCCAGCCCTACAGAAAAAAAAAGAAAGAAAGAAAAAAGAAACACATGATGCATTGAACTGGCAAACACTGGGGAATGGATGAATAATGCTCACTAGATTTGCACATTTGATTTTTCACAATCTAAAATGAACGTCAAAATCTGACCTTGGTGTAACTCATTAATCAAGTTTTCTGAAAATATTCTTTTATTTGTAGTGTGTTTTCTGGCATTCCACTAGACATTTCACGGGTCTCTCATCTAGCTTAGTATCCCATCCCTATCTGTCAGCTCCTGCTTCCAGTTACACCACGGATCCTGAAATCATCTGAGACTTCATTCTGTGTCCAGTAAATATCTAAAGAACACATTTAGTTCATTGATTCTTATTGAACTTGTGATTCTTATTGATTCTTATGAAACTTATTCACTCAGTCTGAACTTTTGTGTGCCATCTGTGTGCCAGACATGATGCTAGTGGGGGGAAGATAAGACAAAAATAGACATGGTCTGTGCTTCCTTGGAGTTTATGCTGGAATGTTAACCCAAGTTCACTCTTCCAACCAATGGTTAATCAATGTTTACTGTCTGTGAGGCATTATTCTAAAGTCTACGAACTCGGCCCTAAACTCAAAAGTCATTTTGTAAATCATAATGGGGTGATGCTTAATGGTAAGGGCATTTTCCTGTGCTGCTCTGTTGCTTTTAGGAGGCTTAGTGACAACTTGGCATATGCACACCAGAGTCTTGAACTCTAGAACAAAAGTGATCACACAAGCACTTCCATAGTAGTAATAACAGCTTAAACAGTTGAAGAAAGACACATGTTTTACCACTGGCTGAAAGTACTAAACACTTGTAGACTTGATGCCCCCATATGCACTCCTTCTATGCAAGGGAACCAGACATAGCAGTACTAACCTGGCTAGAAACTGAGTCCGATTCCAACAGGAAATTGAGTGTGCAAGTAAGTCTCCCCTAGCTTGTTGTATTGTTAGGGAAATTAGAAAGGTCATACATTGGAAGAAGTAAGAGAAACAAAAAGGGAAGGGAAGGAGGAGAGGGTGGGAGGGGAAGAAGGGAGATGAGGAGAAGAAGGAGGGGAGAAGAGAATAGGAATTTAGCTGTAACATGTTGGCATTGCTTCTTTCATTATAACATGAACAAAATACTTTGTTTTTAAGATGTAAATTTTTCTTGCTGATTTACTATTACATGAGAGTTGAACTCTGCTAGTCTCAAAGATTAGAATCATATACAAATGCAGCATCTATAAGTATCAAAAGAGGAAAAGAGAGCATTTTTATTGAAACATACTTTTTAGCAAGCCAGTATTTTAAGAAAATGTCATTGGTTTCTTCATTGATTTGTATTGGAAAGAAAAATACATTAAAGAATTGAGAATATGAAAGCCTTGAGTTGTTTTGCTTATAAAATCATTTTTATTCTATAGTCTGTAAATTAATTAACAGTGTATCGAGACATTTTTTACTTCTTTCTAAAGGAAATTTTGAATTTTGTAGCACTAGAAATGGGAAAAACTGAAAAGATTTATTTAAAAAATTCCAAATCTTGATGAGACTACTAAACTGCACAGATGTTATACTTGTGGGAGATAATACCACTATGATTTTGAAAGTATGAGCTCAACAAAGTAAAGAAAATTTTACAAGTGAGATTCTCAAGTAAAAGTCAATTTACCAGATTAACATTTAAACAAAACTTAAATATAAAATAAGCTTCGATTGTTAATGAAAGCATTCTTATCAATGTCCTATTCATCCTCTTTAGAGAAATTCTCTTTGATTACTCTTCTTAGACATATTTTAACCTTATTGGAGGATGGATTAAAAAAAAATCCATCCTGGGGAGATGGCTCAGTGGCATGAGTGCCTGCCTGCAATTGCAAGGACCCAAGTTGGATCCCCAGTACCGCAGGCCCAGCAAGCCTAAAACAAGATGTGGTGGTGCACACCTGCAACCCCAGCACTAGGGAGGGAGGCTGAGACAGGAAGAGTACGATTTGTGTGACTGCTTAGCAAGACCCTGTATCAAAAGTAAATAAATAAATGAATAAATAAATAAAAAGTTGGTATATTTTCAGTTAACATAAGATGCCAAAATCAGCCTTATTTATGACTATAGCAAAGATATACAATGATCAGAGGAGTCTCAAAGAATTTCCATTAGGAGATTGATACTCCCAGATTATGGACATTGATGACTTCAGAGGAAAAATTAGGAAATGAGCTGTAACAGCTTAGAGAATGCTACATGAACTGAAATGGCTTAAATTGTATTAAGTTAGAGTTCTTTCAACCACTACTTGCCAGAAAATAAACCTAAAATTCGAGAGAGTTGTTAGCTAAACTTATTGCTCAAGAAGGTAGAATTCAGCATACACAGCCTAGGGTGAAATTCTGCTTCTGCCACTTACTAGTTGGAGATCCTAGAGATGTAACTGAGTATCTTATCTTGAATTTCTCATCTTCAAAAGGGAGTTTTCATATGTCTTCCAGGGCCTCTGGATTGGTATATACAGTCTTCAGAGCAACATTCTTAAACTACTTTGAGGGGCTGGAGAGATAGCTCAGTGGTACAAGTGCCTGCCTAGCAAGCACAAAGTCCTGAGTTTGACCCATGATAGCTCAAACAGTATCACATGTACACCAGATATTGTTGCAATGCCAACAAATCTCTGACATTAAAGTTTTGGAATGTGAAAATACCTAATTTTATTTTTATGTATTTAGTACAGGGTCCCCAGGATCTCACTACACAGACTGGACTCATAGTGATCCTCCTGTTTTCAGCCTCCCCTGGGATTACAGGGGTGCCGTCACACCCTGTCTCAATCACCATCTCAGTGCACCCTTGGGCGGGGCCTGCACAGCATGCCTGGGATGGAACCCTGGTACCTGTGCTCTGCCTAACCAGGTGCTTTAGTTCACTGAACTATCTGCTTGGCCCAAAATATCTAAATTTTATAGAAAAAAAAAAAAAACTTAATCTAAACAACTCAAATTACACTTATGACTGATAAATATTAAGAAATAACTTAATATCTAAATCATTATTTCTCATGTACAACGCTGATTAGATACACATGACATTGCCTGAAAAATAGTTTGAAAATATAGGTTCCCCACATAGACAAAGAAAATCAGAATCTCTTAGGGGTGTTTCCTAGAGAGAAACCCTTTTAAAATTCCCAGAGCTGAGTCTAGCATGCACTTAGGATGGAGGGAGCCTAGAATCTCTTTTGAATTGCCTTACTAGCACATGAAGAAAGTGAGAAGTGAGGATTATGGAAATTCAGTGCTTTGCCCAATGCCACCAAAAGCTAAGGTGGGCCAATTTCTTCTAGTGCAATGTGGATTATTTAGTCTCTTATCCAGTTCATTGCACTTTCAGGATCTGGGAAAATGTGCAGTGGCACTGTTTGCACTGTGATCCATATTTTTAAAAGTTTCCATAGCTTAATACAAAAGGGAATGTAAATAAAGACTAATGATCATGACCAATGGATATAAAAATAATTCTCCCTCTTATTATGTTCCTTATAATTTATCTTCATAATAAAATTCTCATAACACAAAATAAAAATTTGGGAAAGTTCGATTACAGCAATAATAATGCAATTATTAAATAGGCAAGAATATAAGTGTGTGCTGATAATGTTTGCATAATAAAGCTTATGGTGAAGAAAGAAGAGTTATGAAAAAATGTGTGATTTTTCTACTTGCAAACTTCATGAGCTGGAAGGAAATAGTAAACCATAGATATACAGAAAAGAAAATAAGTGAAAATAAATATATCATGGTTATATACTAAAGATTCTTTGTCTTGCAACTCTTAGTATGAATGACTGAAGGAAAATATTTATTTCCAAAAAGTCAGGTTTGAATATCTCAAGGCCTTTGTTTCAAAAAGTGGCGCAGGCTGGGAAGACAGCTTGTCTATCTAAGCGCATGCCTGGCAAGTGCAAGGACCTGGGGTTTGATTCCTGGTATCACATGCTGTGGCTCCCTGTGACATGCTGGCCATAGAACCTGGGCATGGTGGTGCACACCTGTAATCCCAGTGCTGGAGAGGCTGACAGAAGTGTAGCAAGATGATGTACCAAATACATACATACATACATACATACATACATACACACATAAATTTTAAAATTGGTTCATATTGAAAGTTTCTTAGTTCAAAGATGTCCTCTGTAATAGCCTCCAGAACAGCTACTAGTAGCATGGCTATTTTCTTTAATGTTCAAATATTTTTACCAGGCTTAGTTCAAGTTTCCTAAAGGATATTTTCTGTTTACCTTTATTCATAAGATGTTTCTTCTTAACTCTGCTTTTCTCTTAAAATAGATTTCTGCTGCAGAAAATAATGGAAATGAATCAGGAGTGAGAGAGCTACTAAAAAGGATTGTACAGAAAGAAAACTGGTTTTCTACATTTCTGAATATTCTTCATCAAACAGGAAATGATGCTCTTGCCCGGGAGCTAACAGGTGTTGACCACTCCAAAAGCAATGCAGGTATTTCTAAATTTACCAAGGAAGACTTCATACATTTTTGCCTCGTGTAAAGTGAAGCTTGAACATGAAATGCCAAACCTCAAAGTTTTTAGAATCAAAATTTAATACTGAAAAGGGATTTGATCAATCATTTACTTTATCACCTTTCCAAATGAGGAACCTGATGTTTGAGAAATAAATGAATGTGCCAGAGGCCACAAAGCTCAGCAAGTGAGGCAAGACCCTGATGGTGGACTTCTAGCTCCGCCTTGGTCTACTGTCAGAATTGCTCTGAAAACATGGGGGCAGGCTGAAACGTTTATGAAAATACGTTTAACATCGCAAAAGACACAAATGAATTAGAAGAAAATATTACAGTATTGTAACTCTGCTGCATATCCTTATGAATATTTTCATTATTTTTTTATTTTAATGAGAATGAAAAATAAAAATGATAAAGAATTTAAAACCAAGATGAAAGGAAATGAACATGATTGTTATATTGCATATTGTTATGGTCAAAGTAGTTGTTCAGATTACCAGATACAGATATGCAAAATTGATTTTAAAAAATCAAGCATTAACTTTTCAATAAACCAATAGAAATTAGTACAATTATCTTAGCTATCTGTGTAATATATATACTCTTTCTTTCTTTCCTTCTCTCTTTCTTTTCTTTCCTTCCTCCTTTCCACCATCCCAGTTCTTTGTTTTTCAGCAGTTTCTTTCCCATCACAGTATCTGCTATAACTTTTATATTTCATTTACTCTTTTAGTTTTTTAAACCATTTGCCAAAGACTTACAATTGTGAAAATATTTGAACTTTACTTAGTATGAATCTTCTACACATTTGATAATAATACTATTTTAATCCTTTTGCACGTATTAGTTATCAATCTAATTTAAACTAACACCTTAATTTCCATATTATATTTCTGATGTTTGCAAAACTGTCTTACGTAAGTTAATTGTTAAAGGCCAGCAAGATGGCTCAGCCAACTAAGTGCCTGCTTAGGTAAGTCAGGACAAAGGTTCAATCCCCTGCACCACATGCTGCATGGGCCCCGCCACCAGACATGCTGAGCTGGCCACCCAAATGGGGTATGGTGGGGCATGCCTGTAATCCCATCACTGAGAAGGCTGAGACAGCTGGATCAGTATGAGTCCAAGCTGCATAGCAAGACCCTATACCAAGTAAATAAATACATACACACATACATACATACATAACTGACTTAAAAACGTGATTACAAAATCCCTATTCCCATATAACATGCCTTCTAGTGGAATGAGAATCACACTAAATTTTCCGAATTACATATGGAATGTAAAAGCAGATTGTCATAGATGGTATAAAAAATGTGAGCAGTGAACCAAAATAACTAAATCATTGAAGAAATACCACATTACATTCCTTAATGAATTATTTTATGAAACAGCTTAATTTTTTCAATAGTTTGAAATACAGAAATATACGAATGCATTTATTTTACTCATTTAAAAGTGGTTCATTCAGTTTTTAAATGTCAGACAATAGTATTTCACTTTCAAATGCTCCCTATTCATGCTGAGAAGCTGTCTATTATCTCTGTCCATTCCCTTTCTCTACCTTCAAATAAGTCATCTTCTATGAATTAAAAAGAATTCAGACAATAATTCCATGCTGCAACCACCAGGAAATTCTATGTTTCTACTGACATTGTGTGATTGACTTTTTGGGTGAACGTACCTATATGTATATCCATACAGAGAGTCAGAAAAAGATACAGAAAAGAGAGGGAGAGGGGAGACAAACAGAGACAGACAGACACAAGAGACAGACAGACAAACAGACACAGAGATAGAGAGACAGAGATAGAGGGGAGGAAGGGAGATAACAAAGCAACAGTAAATTGTTTTAATATGAGGTATTAAAATGCTAAGAAATATAAAACAGCATTGAAGGACCTATGTACAAATGGACAAGGAGCAGTGTAGAGTAATCAAATGGTGGCTGGGTAAAGTCACTGTTCTTTGCCTCCCACAAACACTGTTCCTTAGCATATGCTTGAGGTCAACACAAAGTAAAAACTCAAAGGAGCATACAACTATCTTTTCTCTCTGGAATTATTTAAGTATTTGGGGCCTTAGTCAAAGTGTCCAATGTAGCTTTTAAAAAAACAGATAGAAAATCCATGATCCTTCTATGAGCAAACTACAGGGTTTCTACCACTTTTTCCATTTATCTCATGAAGTGCAGTGGTATAAAAATGAGTTTTCATTAAGAACTATACATACTGGGCCAGTGAGATAGCTCAGTGGACTGAACACCTGCTTAGGCAAGTGCAGGGACTAGGGCTTGATACCTGGCACCACATGCTGCTCCAGCCCTGCCTCCAGGCATGCTGAGCTGGCCACCAGGATGGGGTGTGCTAGTGCACACCTGTAACCCCAGTGCCTGGGAGACTGAAAACTGGAGGATCTGTTTATGTTCAAGCTGCATAGTGAGACCCTGTACCAAATATATTAAAAAAGGGAAGAACTTGTTTTGCTTTGGTTCTGTAGAAGCCTCGGTGACGCCACTTCTTCGCAACATCTAGATAACTTTTCCTTCCATTTGTGTATCATTTCCAATCCATTCACCCAAAGCGTACATAAGAGTATAGCCAGCAGAAGTCTGAAGGGCTTGTTGTCAGAAGTATGGAGCCAAATCAGTCTTATATGCTTCAAAAGTGAGCCTGGACCCTAACCTAGGCCGCCCCCTCTCGTGGTCAATTCTAGTTCCATTGAACTTGAATTTCAATGGAAAATGGCAGTAGTCTAGTTTTTTTGTTTTCTAGGAAATGTTGACCTCATTGTGCCAAGGAATGTTTCAAAGGACAGTTTTCCAGACCACAAAGACCTTATGCCCAGCTCCTTAGAAGGCATCAATTCATTTTATATTTCAGTCTAGTAAGATAATTGTTTAGAAAATAATATAGAATATCTACTTTAATGTATCTTCCACATCCTCCTGATGTAGACCTACATGTGGGAATATTTCTTTTTTTCGTTTTTCTTTTTTTTTTCTTTTTGCAGAACCAGGGATTAAACTCAGGACCTTGTACTTACCAGACAAGCACTTGTGCCCCTGAGCTATCTCCCCAGCCCTACATGTGGGAGTACTTCTAAGGCTTCTCTTTTTCTTGGTGGTGGTGCTGAGGATCCAGGTCAGAGCCCTGGGCAAGCTAGGCAAGCACTCTACCACTGTGCTGCGCATGCTGGCTGCTCAAGTATTGCTAGGTTCCATTTTATTAGGTGCCTTGTATATATTTAGTGTCATTTTTCAAATTACAGTCTTTTTAAACAAAGGCAATCTAGGCAGAGTATTTCTAGTAAACCCAAATTTTTGCCAGTTTTTCAATACATCTTATGCACACATGTAGTATCTTCATGCCTTCCTCAGTGTTCTTCTTACATGTCATACCGTCATATTGTGATTAGGTGTGTGTGAGTCTGTTTAAAAATGGCTTTGAGGCTAATTTATTCAGATTACCTCAACCCAGCTATATCTACTATTGGGCCACATTCAAGTATCTCATAAAAATAGAAAAGGCCTGATTACATTAAAAATGAAGGCAGGCACCAATTGCCCACCTTTTGTTCCCCCTCCCTGCGTTCACAGCACTGTCCTCTTGCAATTGAAGTTGGCTTCCCTTCCAACAAAAAGGCTGACGTAGACGTACACTCAGCTATCTGGCCTGTGGCGCAGACAATGGATTCTGTAGAAATGAGTCTCTGGGAGCCAGGGAGATAGCTTAGCGGCTTAAGTGTCTGCCTGGCAAGTGCAAGGTCCGGAGTTTGATCGCCGGTACCAAAAAATAAAAGAAAGAAATGAGGCTCTAAGCTCCCTTTGAAGGTTGCATAGAAAATGACAAATCCTGTGGCCTCTCCCACCACCCTCTATCCATTCAGATTGTCTTTTAACCAACTCATTCTGCATGACTTTCCCTGCCATTTCCTCAGGAAGTTCAATGAGAACAGTCAGGGTATACACTTCCCATGTTTTTCTGGTGGTCCGTGGTGACAGAAGCAAATGTATTTTCAGTTGTTCTTATGAAAAGGTCAGACACTAAAAGATGAGCCCTGAAGAGCTCAGTTGTGCCCTCTCGTGATATACATGTTGAAACCTTAACCCTAGTGTGGCTGTATCTGGAGATGGGGCAATAAGTGATTAAATGAGGTCACAAGGGCGAGACCTTCACACAATAAAATGATGGCCTTAGAAGGACCAGAGGACAGAGATCTCAGCATCCTTACCATGAGATAACACAGTGAGAAGGTAACTGTGCAGCTCCAGAAGAGACACATATAGGTCCACTCTCACCTTGACCTTGCATATCCGATCACCAAAACTTTGGAATATCTGTTGTTTAAGGCACTTGGTCAATGAAATTCTTGTTCTCATGACCTGAGCTAGCTAATACATACTTTGGTTCCAAGCATCATGATCCTGCTACGTATAGGCATGTGAAAGTGACTTTGGAACTGGTAATGGGTAGAAAGTGGAAGACAGTGAGGCCTAGGCTAGCAATATAGAAATTAAGGGTGATTCTGATTAGTTTTTAAAAAGGTATGAGGAATGTTACTGAAAACTAGAAGAAAAGTGATCCCTGTAAAATGGCAAAGAATTCGATGAAGGAATGTTCTAATATTTGGGGGAAGGTACATCTTATGGGGCATAAACCTGGATGCAGTGTTTAGCAGGGAGGATTTCTAAACAAAATGTTTAAGGAACATTTTTCTCTCAACTGCATGTGCTAAAATTCATAAGCAGAATGTGATCTAAAGAAGCAGTTGTTAGCTCAGGAAGGACCAGAATTTGAAGATCTGAGAAATTCTGAGCCTATCCATATTTCAGAAAACTAAGACAGTGTGTTCAGAATGGAACATTATTGTGTGACTGGGCAAATACTGGATGTGATAAAGAGATTATGGCTATGACTCATCCACTTCCTCATTTCAGCAGAAGCCAAGGACTGCTGGCTGCAGAGAGCAGTCTGAAGTGAGAGCAGCAGAGTGTCTCTGCCCACAGAGACACTGGCAGTTTGCTTAAAGGAGAACAGAGGAAACAGAATGGAATGAAGAAAGGCTGCCCCACTTCTGTTGAAGCTATAGATGCTATTCCACAAGGAAAGGAGAGTTCAGGCCCCGTAGAGGCTGCGAGTTTCCTCATGGCCCAGCAAGCAAGCTTTTTTCTTCTTTGGTTTCTGAGCATGTGGCTGTGTATCTGGGTTGCATGAGGAGCCTCACAGGTGGGAGCACCTCACACACCACTGCAGGGGCAAGAGTCTCAGAGAGAAAAGGGCCTGGGTGGCTCTACCAACCTAGTGGCCCTGAAGGACGGAACAGCAACCTGGAAAATTATTCTCCATTTGTTTGGTTTGTTTACTTGCTTTTGATTCTCCTTTGCTTTGATTTTATTTTTTGGTTTGTATGTGTTTTGTGAGAGAGTCTCATTCTGTAATACAGGTTGGCATTGCACTCACTGTGTAGGCCAAGCTGGCCTCAATTCGCAGGGATGCTCCTGCCTCAGCCTCAGGAGTGCTGGCAATACAGGTGTGTGCTGCTCCCAGATTTGTTAGATTTTTTAAGACAGGATCTCACTGTGTAGTTGTTGCTGGCCTTGAACTCACTGTACAGCCCAAGTTGGTCTCTGATTTGCAGGAATCCTGCTTCAGCCTCCCAAATGCTTGGAATACCTCAGTGTACCACCACACCCTCTCTCTCTCTCTCTCTCTCTCATTCTCTCTCTCTCTCTCTCTCTCTCTCTCTCTCTCTCTCTCTCTCTCTCTCTCTCTCTCTCTCTCTCTCTCTCTCTCTCTCTCTCTCTCTCTCTCTCTCTCTCTCTCTCTTGTATTTTTAGGGAAGGGTCCACAGGGTGTTCAGGTCTCACTACTAGATCCGACTCATAGTGATCTGCCTATTTACAGCCTCCCAAGTGGTGAGATTATAGGTGTGCACCACCATGCCCAGTCTCAATTGCCACCTCAGCATGACTCAGTGGTGGGGCCAGCACAGCAGGCCAGGGGACTGAACCCTGGCTCATGCCCCTGCTTGCAAGTGCTTTAATCAGCTGAGCTATTTGGCTGGCCTCCACTCATATTTTTGTTTCTTTGATGATTTTTTTTTTGGGGGGTGGGGCAAGATTCAAAAAGAATTATTCTTGAGCTTTAAAATCTATTGGAATATGTCTTGCTAGGTTTTAGAGTTGCTTAACATGAATCTCTCTCTCTCTCTCTCTCTCTCTCTCTATATATATATATATATATATATATATATATATATGGAATGTAGACAGTCTGTACCACAATTATACTTGTAATCACATAAATTGAATGGTTTCATAAGTTCATAAAATTAAGCCAGGCGTGGTGGCACACGCCTATAATCCCAGCACTTGGGAGGCTGAGGCAGAAGGATCAGTGTGAGTTCAAGACCAGCTTGGGCTACAAAAGTGAGCTCAAGGCCATCCTGAACTGCATAGCAAGACCCTGTCTCCAAAAAACAAACAAACAAAAAAAAGTCATTAATAAATTCATAAAATTACCTGAGGCTGAACCATACCTAGAGGTTTAAACACATCTAATTTAGATACTATCTAGACAGACTAAGGATTTAGAATTTAATTAAACCATTTGAGGATTTTGACACTTAGGAACATATTTTACATGAAATGGGGCTATGTTATAGAAGAAGCTGTAGGATCCCCAAAGTCACAGATTGGAGCCATCACCCCCATTATAGTTGTACCTGTAGGTAGTGTATTCAGCAGTAGTCATGAGGCCTTGCAGATAAGTCCCTTGGTCTTTGTAATTGTGGTTTTACAAAAAGAAGAATGAGAAGCATTTCTTTTTCTGTTTACTGTGTGAAGACAGTGTGAAGGTAACTGAGAACATTCCACAAAGGGCCCTGAGAAGTAAATTTCAATTGTTTAAGTAACCAGTCAGGCACAGGTCCCTGGCTCCTTCCCCACCCCCACCCTCAGCTCCTCCCCTGAATCTGTGATCTCTGGCCTAGAACATGATCTCACTTTGCTGGTTAGTACAAGAAGGATCATAATATTATTTATCACCTAGATATATTTAAAGTGCTTTATGATACGTGCAAAATGAATTGGCCACTCTATGTACTAATCCAAAACATACTTAATAGCTAGCTTTAAACATTGTCAAGTTGGATTTTTATCTGAAGTCACAGCTATTTTTTTTCCAGAAAATTCTCCAGGTAAAGATTGGACCCATTTTCCCTTTATATTTTAAGGGAGAGGGCTAATTTAAAGTCATTCTTTAAGAAATTATCCTAAGTGTAGTGGCACAAATCTCAAATCCTAGCACTTTGGTAGGCTGAGGCAAAAACATCCCACATTTGATCCCCAACTGGACAATTTAGCAAGATATTTTCTCAGTATAAAAATAAATAAATATATATATATATATATATATATATATATATATATATATATATATATATGGGATGGAAATCGATACAAAAACCCTGGGTTCAGTCCCTATTAATGAAAAAAAATATTCTTTTCCTTTATGGCATCTGACTTCTCTGACAGATTGTAGTTTCAGAAGGAGCAGAAATTATTGTTTTTCTTTGCATTCCACAAAGATCCGTAGCGAGGCACTCCGTCCATACACATTGGCCGGATGCTGAAAGGCAGGAAGGTGGAATGGAAGAAACAAGAAACATAGACAACATTGTATATTAAGAGAGAATGCTCCCAGAACTCAGAATACATGAATTTAGTCTGACATTAAAGCAGATGCACATCATCATGTAGAACATACAGAGCGAGGGAACAAATGGCGAGAGCGCAAGCTAAAGAAAAATTGCCACATTTCCATTCCCATTAATTCAGCCTTGAGTCGATCACATCACCCAATCCGTACCTTGGCACTGTAGAAAATGGCCAGAAGGGGGGTCATCCCTCGTCCTCATGATTAACAACATAATTATTACATTGTGATTTTAGATACATGTAATCATTATAAAAAATTATTCACTGTGTTCATACTAAAAGTAAAAGTACTGTGTCATAATGCAATACTCATTCCAAATCTTTCAAGGAATCACAGTTTTAAAGAATATTATGGCACATTTCTATCAGGGACCTCCGTTTTGTTTTCATAACTCAAAATAATAGCTATTTATATAATTTATAATTTTACATTACCATTCAGTTTACATGTCATTCACATTTTGAAAATATGTACATGTGTGCAGATAATCTCCTGTTTTCCTTTTTCTTTTTTAATAACTAATGTTTATACATATGGTATAGTATAAAAGTCAGTGGCTCTGTCATTTACACTCAATATTTTATTCGCAGAGATTGAGCATTTGCCACATGAAGATGCTCCTGGCGTTAACGAGACACTTCCTTCAGCCTCAGATCAGCCAAATCTAGAGAAAGAGGAAGGGGACAAGGAGAGTAATGTGCCGGAGTTGTCATTTGCAGATTCTTCCATAGTTTCAGGTATTTGACGCATGTAGATATTTTACATATACTTCCAGAATTGTTATTCCAGAAAAATCAGCTGGGACATTAATGACATCAGTATCTATTAAACATGGGAGGGGATTGGGATTTGAGCACTAAAGTTTATGAGCATTTTTATTAAAATAATATTTTTAGGAGGTTAAATTTGAATAATTCCTCTTTTTTTTTTTTTTTTTTTTTTAATAATTCCTCTTCGGTTTACCCATTTTAAGTGAACACAAGATTGATGTGCTCCAAAGATGAACATATTCATCTCCGGTTTTCTTAAGAAATGTCTGGTCAAGCCGGGCGTGGTGGCACATGCCTGTTATCCCAGCACTTGGGAGGCTAAGGCAGGAGGATCGGTGCGAGTTTGAGACCAGCCTGGGCTACAAAAGTGAGCTCAAGGCCAGCCTGAACTGCGTAGTGAGAACCTGTCTCAAAAAAAAAAAAAAAAAAAAGTTCAGTCATTCTAATATGATTATTGTTATAAGCATGCGCTATATTTTATGGTTCACAAAACATATACATCAATCAATTTAACTTACCAAAACCTCCTACAAAATAATTAGGACACTTATACTTCTACTTTTATGGACAGAGATCTCAGAGATGTTCTGCTATTTTACAAAGGAAGGTGAACCCATACTAAAGTAAAATTGGCTTAAATTTCAGTTACTAATCAATATAAAGACTAAATACCAACCTCTCTACCTTTTTGGTACTGAAACAACCCTGGCAGAAGCAAAGTAATCATTTTTCCTTCTTTAATATACTCATAGTGGGAGAATCCTCCTCTTCCCTTCCATTGCTTCTGAATGTTTATGTTGTATATCCATAAAAATATTGAAGTTTGTTGTATGCTAATAAGTGTAACAAGTAAGTCTTTGAGGCAAAGAGAAAGCCTTGATTTCCAGTATCATTTGCCGCTATCTGCAGTGTAAGCGTTTCAGTCTTCTCAGCCTCAATCCCTGGTGGCCAGACTGGGAAGCAATGCGCAGTAAGTAACACTGTATCATTGGCTAGCAGTTGCACTGTCTATGGACATGGAAGCAAAATCAAGATCAGGCATCACAGTGAAATCTAGGAAAATGAAAAGGAGGTGCTGATTTTTAGGTCTTTTCTCCCCATTTGAAATTCAATTTCTCTAGCCAGGCGTGGTGGCTCACGCCTGTAATCCCAGCACTCGGGAGGCTGAGGCAGGAGGATTGGTGCGAGTTCGAGACCAGCCTGGGCTATAAAAGTGAGCTCAAGGCCAGCCTCAACTGCATAGCGAGACCCTGTCTCAAAAAGACAAAAAAAGAAATTCAATTTCTCTAATCATAAATTTATGTAATTTTTAGAAGGCTGTGCTTAAACATTGGCTTACAGCATCCTTAAATACTTAGCAACAGCATTTTGTGAAGTGCTATAAAATGACTATTTGCTCGCCCCTGCAAAGTATATTGATTCTACTTACAAAGTGATGTAGTGGTGCTAAAGACACAAAGACATGGCTCATACACATTCTCCTAATATAGCTAATCTCTGTATGTGTTTCCTTGGTTCTTCCACCTGGCTAGGCATGTATGCATAATGGTTTGTTTCCTGTGCTCGATAGATGCTCCTCTACAGGATGGCTTTAATGATTCAATAATAGTTCCATTTTGGGGTGCACTATAATTAATTAACCCACTGTTGATCACTTAGTATTTTTCCCAATTACTACATCATGAAAAATGTGTCAGCATCCTTCTGTACTGCTCCTAATTGGAATTCCTGGTTCAGATGACTTTCACTATTCTAATACATGTGTGATAGGGCAAATTTCACTGTACCAAATTACTATTCTCCCATAGTAGAGTGCCTTACTGCCATGAATTTTCTTCTACAAATTTAGTAATCTCATTCATTTTCAATCTTTTGCAAATTTAGATGCTATTAAAATATTTTCTTATTTGAATTTTTATTAAAATATTTTTGTAAGTTCCTTTTCTTTGTGTTACTATTGATAGTGTACTCATTTTCCTGTTAGGAGGTTTATGCCCTTTTTGCTGATGTGTACAACAATATAAACTATTGAAATCTATCAGCTGTCAGTCTTCTGTACAAACAGTATCAATGTTTTGGGGTTTACTTGCTTTTTAGGCTTATACTACATAGCTTTATGCTTTCCATTATATAGTATGTTGGGCTTGTTTTTTTTTTTTTTTTTTTTTTTTTTTTTTTTTTTTTTTTTTTTTTTTTTTTTTTTTTTTTTTTTTTTTTTTTTTTTTTTTTTTTTTTTTTTTTTTTTTTTTTTTTTTTTTTTTTTTTTTTTTTTTTTTTTTTTTTTTTTTTTTTTTTTTTTTTTTTTTTTTTTTTTTTTTTTTTTTTTTTTTTTTTTTTTTTT
>PVJA010029631.1:0-26274 GCA_004027025.1 Myocastor coypus
AAAAAAAAAAAAAAAAAAAAAAAAAATCAACAATGAGAACTTAAAATATACAACCTTCAACTCCCAACATACAGCTTATATTTAGAAATACTTTACCTTTTTAATTCTGAAAGCCTAGACTCGATAGTTTCTTGCTTTATTTGAACCTTCTGAGCACTAGTCATAATCTTTGTTAAATCTTCCTGACGAATTTTATTATCTTCTGGTTTTGAAGATGAAACCTTCCAAAGAGCAAATGTAGAAAATCAAGCATACATACGCTGAATACCTACAATTACAGTTCAAACCTACCCTACTAGAAGAGGCTTTTGCAGCTTATTTAGAAGTGAGATCTATGGGCCCCGGCGGGATGGCTCAGTGGTCTAAAGCGCCTGCTTGGGAGCTTGGGTGGCTTCAGGAACCACGGTTCAATCCCCGGCACCACATGTTGCGCCAGCCCTGCCCTCAGGGCGGGCTGAGCTGGCCATGAAAAATGAGTGAATAAACAAAGGTTCTGAAACAAGAAAAAATAAATAAATAAAATTAAAAAAAAAAAAAAAAAAGAAGTGAGATCTGGTTCCAAAAAGCCCAGGACAAAATTCTATGGAGAGAATCACTTCACAGCTCAAGAGGAGTGGAAGCAAAGAATAATCACTCTAAAAGGAACACTCCCAACAACCAGGAACATCTTTAGGTCTTTCTTGTTTCCTTGTTCTTCCAAACTTCCCATAATTCCCCCAAGTTTCATTAACTCGTTCCACATTTAGTCCAACATGCCACACGGTACCATTCATTAACAATATGATACGGCACAGCACTACATGCAAGGTCCTCACTCTGGGCACCCACACGGAACAGTGATTTACACAGGCAAAGTCCTCCATAAGCTGCTATTCTAGCGAAGGCTTAGTTTTCAGGTGACTCAAGACAATCCGTCTAATTACAAAAACCTCTCCCCTCAGTCACAATGCTGTGAGCTCTCTAGATGTCAAGTGGGACCTGGGCATAGCTGAGCATGGGGTAGGGACTGGGACTTCAGGGGAGGTAGGAGTAGGGTGGCTGCTAACAGTTCAAGCTTTCCAAGTCTAATTCACTCCAGTAGGAACACCTGGGCATTTTTGGACAATCTTCATTTCAACAAGTGGTGTGTCAATACTCTAGATTCTTTACACATTAATAGCAGCTCACCTTCCTTTTAATGTTCTCCAGCAAGTCATCCTGGCCTTGTCTGAAGTACGGGTGCTGAAATTCAACAGGACCGTCTCTTTCCTGCTTTATAATTCCAGAGTCAATGTGCACTACTTTACGGAAGCCATCTGGAAGAGATTCAAAATTCACAGACTAAAGTGAGACAAAAGTTAAACGTGAAGGACACACGCTAAAAATGTTTCCTTCTATCATCCAAATGAAAAAAGGCTTCATCAAGCACCACTAGTAAGTGGCTACCCATACTCACACATGTTCAGCTGCCTCACAAAGCTCGCCATGTTATTGTGCTTGAAGTATTTGGGGAGAATTTCTTTTGCAAATCTTTGTTCATCCAAGACCAAAAAACTCTGACCATTCTGAAGAGAAACCAGAAAAGGTCAGTCAGTTAGGATTCTCTAACATGCAGTCAGACACGAGTTCAGACCCTGCAGTCTTGTGATAGTTTCACACAACTCTACTCCCATGGTGGCAACAAAACCAAACTACAACACAGTGCCAAATGGCAATGAAGCTTCCTGATGTCAACCCCTACCCAAGAGAAACATCCTGTTATATAGTATTAAATAAGAAAAAAAGAGGGAGTACTTAACATTCAGGAAGCTGAGGCAGGTTTGTTGCCAGTTCCAAACCAGCCAGGGTTAAACAGCAGGACTCTTATCTTGGAAACAGCACACAAATCAGACTAAAAACAAAAAATAAACTGGAAACTTACTAACACAAATATTGCCAGGGGCTAGGGAGATAGCTCAGAGATCTAAGTGCTTGCCTGGCAAGCCCAAGGACCCAGGTTCAACCCCCAGTACTGCATGCCGAGCTGGCCCCTGAAACCAGGCATGGTGGCATGTACTGGTAATCCTGGGGAGGCTGAGACAGGAGGATCACTATAAACTCAAGCTACATAGTGAGACCCTGTACCAAATAAATAAAAACATTGTAGGGGATTGTAGGGCCTGGGAGATAGCTCAGTGGCCCAAGCATCTACCTAGCATGGGCAAGGTCCTGAGTTTGATCCCTGGTACCAAAAGGGGGGCAGTATCAAAACAGCATGGAACTGACATAAAGTAGACACATAGATTAATGGGGAAAAAGTATAGCCTAGAACTAAAGCCAGGTCAGAGACTTTACTGAGAATGACACAATGACTATCCCATGAGGAAAAGCAGCCTCTTCAACAGAAGGTGCTGAAGAATAAAGTTGGGTCTGTGCATGACACCATTTGTAAGGACTAACTCAAAAGGATCCCAGAGTTAAACAAGTGCTAAGATGATAGAAATTTTAAGAAAAAATATCCAGAACACTGGATTCTGGCAATATTTATTTATTTATTTATTTATTTATTTATTTTCTGAGACAGGGTCTTGCTATGCAGATACAGTTCAGGATGACCTTGAGCTCATTTCTGCAGCCCAGGCTGGTCTCAAACTCACACTGATCCACCTGCCTCAGCCTTCCAAGTGCTGGGTTTACAGGCATGCGCCACCACACCTGGCTCTTGGCAATGATTTCTTGGACATGACACCAAACTGGAACTATAAGCAATGAAAGCAAAAAGCAGACAGATAGTATATCACATTTTAAAATTTGGGACAAAGTACACTAGCAAGTATAAAATGGAAACCCACATAAAAGGGTAAGCGATTTATAACTTGCATCTGATATATACCTATTATATAAGAACTATAATCCAAGAACAAAACAAAAAAAACAAAAAGCCTATTCAAAATAAAAATATTAGGACCGAGGATATAGCTCCGTGCAGTAAGCACCTGCCTCGCAAGCACAAGTTAAATCCTTGGTATGCACAAACACACAAAATTAAAATGCAAAATAAAAAACAGATGTGGAGATGGGCACAGGACAGGAGAGTGGGTTAGGAAGGAGAGGAAAAACTATTAAGATACGCTATGGGTATGTACCAAACTTTCAAGATGAATGTGGTTATTATATATCACAAACGTTACAATTAAAAGCTAATCATATCAAGCCACAAAAAAAAGGCAAATTAATTCCAGTACCCTGGAAGGCTACAGCAGAAGATTATAAGTTTGAGTTTAGCCTGGGCAACCTAGTGACTCAGACATTGCAGCTCAACATAAAATCACTAGGTTCAACCCCACTACCATCAAGAAAAGTAAAAGAAAAATGAAAAGAAAGGGTCTAAATAAGGCATTTTACCAAAAGACAATTATCCAATAACGATGAAGAAATATCAAATCCCGCTCACTCTCACTAAGCATTAAGGAAATGAAAATCAAAACCATGACAGTCTACTTCATAGGTATTGTAAGGATGACTGGCTGTGAGCAAAAAAGTAAAAGTAACTGTTGGTGGTGACATGTGTACAGACACAAGTCATGTAAATTGCTCGCAAGACATGTGGCAGCTAGCTGTACAACACACTGAGGTGGTTCCTCAGAAATAAACAGAGCCAAAAAAGTAGTGGTGCACCAAGGATCAGTGTGAGTTCAAGACCAGCCTGGGCTACAAAGTGAGCTCAAGGCCAGCCTGAACTGCACAGTGAGACCCTGTCTCAAAAAGACAACAACAACAAAAAAACCTTCACAGAAATGGCCATATTCACACCTGGAAAGGGAGAGTGATCAAGTCAGTAACTGGTAGCAGGCAAGCAGATGATGGAAAACCGGGAGCCAGATCTGTCACACCGCCTGCAGAAATCAATTCCACATGGCTCAAGAATAGAATGCATACTTCTCTTTCACTACAAAAAAGTTATCTCCTCTCCTTAGGGTACATAAGGAAAGACATTCTGAAATTACAGCAGAGTAAATGACACCAAGAAGTATCAGAGCAGTAGGTGTCAAAAATAAATTGTGAAATCTAAATGTAAGACCTCCAAGAAAATATCAAAATAGAGGCTATAAGTAAATGTAGTGCTGTATAGCTGTTAGGTAGGACAGAAGATGCCATCACACAGCCCATTAGCTACTCTTAAAAAAAAAAAAACAAAAACAAAGACAAACAAAAACCTAAAAACCCAAACTATGTTAAAGACCAATATACAAAATGCAAAACTTACAAATTGCTCATCAAAAGTAAGTAAAAAGATAAGCTACAGGGCTGGCCAAATAGCTCAGTGGATTAAGGCTCCTGCAAGCAGGCCCAGAGGCCAGCGGTTCTACCTTGGGCCTGCAATGCTAGCCCTGCATCTGGGGCACGCTGAGAAAACAATTTGAGACCAGGCATGGTAGCACACGCCTGTAATTCCAGTTCCTGGGAGGCTGTAAACAGGCAATCACTATGAGTCCGATCTAGAATGAGACCCTGAACACCCACACCCTGTAGACCCTTCCCTAAAGTACAAAAAAGATAAGCTACAAACTAGCCGGGCGTGGTAGCGCATGCCTGTAATACTAGCACTCGGGAGGCTGAGGCAGGAGGATCGGTGCGAGTTTGAGACCAGCCTGGGCTACAAAAATGAGCTCAAGGCCAGCCTGAACTGCACAGCGAGACCCTGTCTCAAAAAAAAAAAAAAAAAGCTACAAACTAGGAGAAAGTCAACATACAGATCCAAAATGATTCGATACAGTATAAGGAATTCCCCCACTAAGAGTAAAAAAAATTAAAAAGTGAAACAAACATTTCATAGAACAGTAGAGAAATGAGTTATATACCCACACATACACATATGTACCTCATTAGCAATCAGAGAAACATCAAATCTCATAGAGATAACACTTTATATCCACTCTATTAGCAAAAATGAAGAACAACAATCCATTTGAAGAGTTGGGTCAAAGGGAGATCTGCCTGACTAACAGGTGTTGGCTGGCTGCTGTCTTATCGGGAAAAGGCCACAGGCTCTCCTGAGGTTCAGATCACCACAGCCTACTCTCGTCATCACACTCAGCCCTTGCAGCTCTGGCTCCTACAGGAAGTGCACCGAGACATTTATAAAAGCCCTTTACACAGCTGACTGGGTCTTTCCTGAACCCCTACCCGTTTATTTCCTTCTTGGTCTCTCCGTCAGCTTTTCCTTATCTTCATAACCTCTCAATTCTGGAATATCCATCTTCCAGTTCCTTTTGTCTTCACTTGTCTCCCCAGATGACTTCATCCAGTCCCATGACTGTGCCTTGTGAGCTCCAAACGCCAGACTGAAGGCTGGTCATGGCCAACATTGCTGGACACTGGACATCCCATTGGATGTCCTCAGGTGCAGGAGTCAGTCAAGCTGTCTAGAAAGACTATTCCTCACACTGTGTTATCCTGTTCCTTATGAAATCAGATATGCTCATCTTTTGTGAACACAATGAACCAACTGTCAAAAATAGGTTGCTATCTTTTGCACCAAAATGCCTGGAACTTTTGTGTTTCAAATGGAGGACTTAAAGAATTTGGAACAGATGCAGAGACTTTACTGATTTGAGAAGCCCTAATATCAAAACGCTGTAAAAAGTTTCAGATTTGGAAGATTTTAGATTTTCAATTAGGTATGTACAATCAGTCATACTAATGATCCACCCTACTATCCAATTTAAAAAGTGGCCAAGCAGTATCCCAGCCAACATTTCTCCTAACTTTTCCTCTAAGAAAGTGAACCTGCTGTGCTACTGAAGTCATTCTCAGCTCTCTGCTGTCTGTCCTCCAACTACAGCCAATTCTACTGAAGCTAGCGTGCTCTCAGCCACCACCACTTCCAACACTACGCTGGAAAACCAGTGGTCTTCTAACTGGTTCCCTCCTGTCGTTCTACCACTGCCACGAGGCCTGCTTCTGCCCCTCTGGGTGCTCTCACACTGCTCTCCTCACAGGCCTTCCGGTTCCTGGAGGCAGCATAGCGAGACTTCATATGGGCCCTCCCTCTGGCCCACACTGGCTAGTCATTCAGGTCTGTCCAAATGCCACCTCTGCAAAAAGGCTTTCTTTGGCAACCTTCCAAAAACATCCAAAGTTTGCTCAGTTTATATGCCATTTGTCAATTTATTGTTCTTAAAATTCATTTACTATCTATTCTGCAAACATGGAGCAGGGCCCCTTAAATACTATCTTTTTAAAACTGCCTTGATGTTGAGCTTCGCTGGTGGAGGATCCTGGAGAAAGAAGACAGGAGGAAGGAAGGTACCTGCTCAGTTGCTGGGTTTCTTGGTACCCTGTGTGCATGGAGGCTGCTGCCGTGGAAGAGGCTCTCCAACACCCACGCTGTGGAACACCTAAGTGGCCAGCAGCAACTCCAAAGGGCAACTCTCCCTGTCACCTCTCCCCACCTTAGGTTTCTAAGCAGTATTCCTACGAAACATCTCCCCACAAACAGCTTTCCAGAGTATTTTAAAGCAGGCAATGACAAATTCTGTATGAGGGCCAGATGACACAAATTTCGGTTTTGCTGACTTTAAATCCCTCCCTCTGCAGCAAGTAAGCAGCTGTAGAGTAAGGAAGCGGAGGGCACGGCCAACCTCCAGCCTATTGGCTCTGGCTTATCAACCCCTGTCTGAAGCCTTGAAGGATGCTGAGGTACAGTGCAGCTCAGTGACTCCTCTGCTGACTGGAGACAAGGCCACACTGTCTCCAACAAGGTCAGGAGCTTTGCCTTGGAGGAATGAGCTCCTCCATGGACACTATCTCAGTCCTATCAACAGCAGCTGCTCTACCCACCCCTCCCTATAGCCTCTGGCTTTCGTTACTCCAATTCTCCTGACACAGCCAAGTCTACTAAATGCTCCATGTTAAAATTATACAAATTCTGCCTTCTGACCTGACTACACGTCTCTACCTGGAGTTGTGTTTTTTTGGTGTTTGGTGGAGCTGCTCACTTTTTTAGGTATTCACCACTAGAACCTGAGCTCCAGGAAGACAGGCCATTTAGTCTGGGTCACTAATGAATGACTGACTACCTGGCACACAGCACACTGGTTGGTCCTAACACATCAGTCAAGTGACTAATACACTAAACCAATGTCTGGCCAAGTAGACCGGGTTACATTTTCATAATTTCAACTCTCAGATTCTATCAAATGGGAATAAAGTATTGTTTGTCTATACTCATCAAATAAGAAAGCCGTCGGCCTCTGCCCATCCTCACACACCCACCCGAGCTAAGTCCTAGTGTTATCTCCACCAAGTGCCCCTCCTCTCTCTACCCTGTTAGTAACGTGCTGTGTGGAGCTTTCCCTCCCACTACCAACCCGTGAGGCTCCAGCCACGCCACACACAGCTCTCCTCTCCCTGCAACACTACAGCAAGGAGAAAAAGCACGGAGAGCGCTGGCAGAAATGGTCCCTTCCCTCAAGCTTTATCCATAAATGGTGACAAACTTCTAAAGAGTGGCACAGCTGCTACTGCCCAAGTAACCCTTCTTTGTGCACTCCTGAAGGAACCCTTCTTTGTGCACTCTTGAAGGATTACGCTTAAGATATTGTTATCAGTATTTAGTACTTCAGCCTCATTACTTGAAAACATTTATCAAAACGGTAATTTGTGAATTTCTTTAAAAACCAGTCTATAAATTATAAATGTTCAACCATTTCCTCCAAGTCTTTCCTCTTACATATACAAAAGAATAAGCTTTCAGCAGGCCTACCAAATTTCCCTCCTCCACAGTTGTGACCTTTCTTGTTCTCACAGGAAGACAAAAATAACACCAGAGCTGGGCGTGGTGGTGCGTGCCTGTAATCCCAGCACTCAGGAGGCTGAGACAGGCGGATCAGTGCAAGTTCGAGACCAACCTGGGCTACAAAAGTGAGTTCAAGGTTAGTCTGAACTGCATAAGGAGACCCTGTCTCAAAAAAACAAAAATAAACAAAAAGTAACACCAGAGTTGCTGGAATGTGACACAGTAACAAAGTACAATGGGTAGTCAATCTACAAGTAACTACTCACACTTGTCCTAACAGCTATAAAAAACAGATGAAGTCTGCTTTTACTCCTTTTCCCCACTGTCAGATTTGTGTCTGCTGCTGAGAAAACAGTTCAGATTAGCACAGGGCAGAAAGCTGGAACAAAGCACACAAGGTCTCTAGTGGAGTATACCCTGCCTTCCCAAGTGTCCTGAGAACCGAGACAAAAGGAAAAGCGTTGAAAATAATGACCTTCCAAATCTTTTATTTTTTTTTTTTAATAGCGCTTCAGTGACCAAGTGCTGATAATAGTCAAGTTTCAACAGTAGAAGCTGTGTTTTGCTATGAAGGTAAAAACTTCCACTTCATCTCCATCATTTCTGGTCTCTTGAGCGTCGAGTTTCCCCAGCTGCTTCCAAGGTCAACATGTGTCCTCACGGGTTTGCACCGCGTTACATTTAGGACACGCTGTGCTTGTCTCACTCAAAGTGCTATCTTTGTCCTTGACTGTGGTGGTAATAGTTTAGCAGGCTAAGAATGGCATATAAAATCTTTAAGTTGTGGGAAAGGTTAAAAAGAAATGCTAGAGAGGAAACTTTTTGGGGCAAGAATAAGGGAAAAACTGAAACACACATTGTTTTCTTTAAAGACACTCTGAACCTGAAGATCTATTATTTTGAGTCCAACACACAATTCTTACTACTCAGAATATTGTATCTCTCTACCTAACGGTCAAAATGAAGATACTACTTCGCTTTTCAATTTTGTCAAGCCATAGGAACCAATTACTTCCAGCTACGGGGGAAAATGCCTCAAACACTGCCTAGTTCCCAAAACATCCGCTGCTTCTGAAAGGCCTTCATGTTATGATTTTCACTCAGATAGTAAGGCTAAATTACATTAACCAAAGTTCTGCACAACCAGTGAAGAAAACCAGAAACCACCACAAACAGCAACTTTTAAAAGATGAAAGTAAGCTGTTTTGGCTTTCCATCTAACATCACTGTTTAGTTCAAGTTTTACCTCTCAGTGTTAGTTTAGCACTGCTCTTAGAAAAATCTGTGGGAGAACAAAAACGAGAGGGAGAGGCAGAGGCAGGGAATATAACTCAGCGGAACAACACCTGCCTGGCAAACGTGAGGTCCTTAGTACTGTTCAAGGCCCCGTACCCAAAAAAAGAAAAAAAAAAGAAAGAAAAGATAAAAGCGAGGCAGCTGCCCTGTTGCCCACCCATATGAAATCCAGCACAGGTGATGGAAGACATCGTGGAGCTTGAGAGATGTTTGTTACCCACTCACTGCCGGTTTTAGCCATGTGTACACTTACGCATAAGTAATCTAACCTGTCAAGCCTGAAAAGCATGAAGCTAAATGACCTGATGATCTCTAACCTCTTCAAATACAATTCTCAGGCAAGCGAGATCACTCCGTGGACTAAGCTCCTGCTCAGGCAAGCACAGGGACCGAGATTCCATCCCCAGTACCGAATGCCACGATGCCCGTGCCATCCATCAGGCCCACTGAGTTGGCCACTACACTTGGGTGTGGTGGTGCATGCCTGCAATCCCAGCGCTGGGGGGGCTGAAAATAGGAAGGTCACTAAGAGTCCATGCTGCTGCGTAGTGAGACCCTACGCCAAATACACAATTTAAAAAAAAAAGTCACTAATTTTCAGATAGCTCACTGATTTCTTACACACTTGAGACAGAAACTGGACATTGGATTGAGCTTATACAGTGACTGCCCTAACTGATGTATTCAAAAATGGGTAGTGAAAACATAGACTTAATGTGATAAATAGAAGGAACACTTTATTTAGCTTAAAATTCACAGAATTTACTCATTTATGAATTTATATTAAACTGCATAGTCAGTATACCACTCAAAGAGAATGACATTGACAAATATATTTTGGCTGATTAGACTACAACATATGTTGCCGACATAGTATCTTTTCACTAAAACCCATTACCAAAATATTTAGGCTTGGTCGCCAGACAGCACAGGTAAGAGTGCTCTAATCCAACACGCCAAGTTAAAGTCAGCTCGTGGACGGAAATACTGCAGCCCAAGCTGCACAGGACCAGGTCTGGTGAGTAACCAACTTGCCGGCTGACCCATCCCCAGAGATGCTAAATCCTTTGGCTGACGAAGGCATGAGACATCTGTTTATTTTAAGCTCAGGCTAGTGGTTGACTTTCGCATTTTCACCTTTCAGCGTACAACTATACAGTTCATCAAACACTTAACGCACACACAAAAATACAAACACGAGATCACCCGGAGGATTTTTGTTTGGGTTTCTTTGTTTGTTTTTGTGTCGCAAATCGAACTCAGGACCTTGCGCTTGCCAGGCAGGCGCTGTACCACTATTTCATCTCCGGCCCTTTGGGGTTTAAAAAGATAAGGCGGTTAACAAGACTGACCAAAAAGAAATTTGAGAACTAAGTTTTAAAAATACAGATGACCCCATTACAAAACAGAGTCACAGTACTCAAAATGTCCCGTACACAACACCGTGTTCCATGTAAGACAAAGCCGGTGCGGCTAAGTATTACTATGATGCGAAAAAAAAAAAGAAAAAAGAAAAAGGACGGGTGCCTCGCAGAACGGGGGCGCCCCACTCCTGAGCGCAGACCCCGCGCGCGGGCCGCGGCGATGGGGGTTCGGCACAGGAGGCGCTCGCCGCCTCCACGCACGCGGCGGCCCGGCGCCGGCAGGCAACCTTGGCCCGCGGGAGCAGTGGGCGCCGGGTCACCCCGACCACCGTCCACCCGGCCGGCGAAACGCGGACAACAGCGGCGCTGGCCAGGGCGTGCTCGTTTGGAAGTCGACCTCGCCGGCCACCGCGGCGGCGGAGAGTCGGCGGGCAGGCGCCCCCCGCGCCCCCCGCGAGGCCGGCCGTTCCCGCCGTCCGCAGTGGCGGTGCCCGAGCGCGAGCCGCAGGCTGCAAACCTGGTCGCAGCGGCACCGCCGTCCTCCCGCAGGCGCGCGCCTGCGAGCCCGCTCCTCTCAGCACGAGCGTGAGTGTGCGGCTCGGCGCTGCGCCCGCCCGCCCAGCCCCGCCGGGAACGCGCCGGGCCGGACCGTTACCCCACCCTGCCCGGCCGGGCCCACACGCGGGTCCCGAGCCTGGGCTTCCGAGCCTGCAGGCGCGCGACCCCCACCCCTACGGGTGCCCGCGTGGCCCAGGCCAAGCCGCGGGCCTGCCTGTGCGTCTGGGAAGGCCGCGGGCGACGCCGCCGCGGAGGCAGAGCGCGCAGGCCGGTCGGCGCGGGAGGCGGGGAGCCCGGCGCCCCGAGGCCGCCAGGCCGGCCCTACCTGGCTCCAGGTGATGAACTCGTTTGTGTGGGCTTCCTCTACCAGCGTCCACAGCTTGCTGAGGAAGGCCGGCACGTTGGAACTCTGCTTCATTGTTCACCCGACTCAGGGACGCGACTCTCCACAGCGGAACGGGGCTGCGATGGAGGCGGCGGCGGCGGCAGCGGAGAAAGCTGCGGCCCCCCGGGGACGCCCACTGCGCAGGCGCAGCAGCCCGCGGCCCCGCCCCCCTGGGCCCCGCCAGAGGTGCACGTGACGGACAAATCTCTGCGCGCTGCCCGAGCGTGTGGCGCCCGCGCCAGTTCTGCGTATGACCAATCCTAGGCATTGATCGCGGCCTGGAGAAATACGATTGGATACTGACGACGGGGAGGGGCGGGAGCTAAAGAGAATCCTGCGTGCCCATTGGCGTTTCATAGGGGAGCTTTGACTGTCGCGGAGCTTGGGCTTCTGTGACCGTGTTTAGCTGTTTCACCAGGAGACCGCTTTGTGTTCGGAGGCGGTGGCCGGAAGGCTACAGGAAGTCCCCTGGGCTACTTGAGTCATAACTTTGCAATGTAAAGTGTGATTTGCCCCAGACTTGGAGGAAGGAGGTCACGTGTAGCGCTGTGAGCAGCTCTGGAGCGCTTGGTGCGGGGTCCGCCCCCAAACTCTCCCGCGAGGCTCACGGTTCCCTGGAAGTGCTGGCATGGGAGGAAGCAGGGTTCAGGAGCCCGGTGAGCAGACCCGACTGCCGCCGGGACTTGGAAGCGCGCTGCGCGTGCTGCTTCGGGTCGACAGGTGTCGAGTGTCTGTTTTCTGCAAAGCCTAGAAAGTTACTCTCTTTTCTGCTCTTGTAGGCAATTAGAGTAATCGCTCATCCGTGCACTTTACGGGTGTAGTTGGAGAAATCCGGAACAGGGGTTAGGTAGGTTTGAGTTCAGCCCCAGCTTGTGAACACGCTAATGTACAGGAATGATTTTAAAAGTTCGTTTTATTACGGTAAAAGATACCTCATCATTCTTGCCGCTTTCTGACGCTGTTCTGGAAGCCCAGCTTTGTAAGTTGCACCGTCCAGATTGCTGCAGGTCCCGAGTGGCTTCAACGTGCTCATCTCTCATGCTCCTTTGGATTCCGGGGAAGAGCCAGAAATTGCCAGGGGCGGAATGGGGAGCCCGAGGGGGACGAAAACACGTGATCGATCGTGTTTTTACAAGTCTGCTTTGTGCAAGATGGTAATGGGCATCCGTAGTCACCGTATTTTATTTTATTTTTTTTATCTCATCTCTTAAAAGACACCTGGAACTGCTTCAGAAAGCAGCAAGAACAATGGATATAAGCGTGGAAAACAGGATGACCCTTTTAAGGATGATTAATGACAATGTCTTTTGCTGTCATAAATTTTTAAGATTTAAACAGTCATTTTATGCATTGCCCACCCATGGTTAAATTATATCGGTACTGTGTTATTTGGAGTACTTCTTTTTTTTTTTTTTTTTTAATATGTCAGGGCCAATTTTGCCTCATTGGGAATAAGAATATCCTTTTTGCCAGGCATGGTGGCACACACCTGTGATCCTAGCACTTGGGAGGCTGAGACAGGAGAATCAGTGAGAGTTCGAGATCAGCCTGGGCTACAACAGTGAGCTCAAGGCCAGCCTGAACTGCATAGCGAGACCCTATCTCAAAAAGACGAAAAAGAATATCCTTTTATCTATCAATAGTGGGGGAAATAAACTTTTATTTTACCAAATTCACAAAAATAAGATTGAAAATGAGTCACAGTTAATAACACTTTATATACAAAATTAAACGGAAAAAAATTCAACATAGGATTTACTTCTTGATGTATATAAAATAACATTAAAAATAGAATTATTTATCAATGACTGCCTTTTTGTTTATCACTGTCCTGTTGGTTGTAATAAAATTGACATGAGCTAATAATGGATGAGCTCTCTTGTGTATCAAGGGCTTTATACTACTTAATGGCTACAATAACCCGGGAAGGAGCTTCCAAGCATCTGGTGCAGATTGCTGCAGAATTTATCTGAGCAGTCTTAAACTACCTGCAAAGAGCAAGAGCTCAGAAGCATCAGCACTTAGCTGGCAAGCACAAGGACCCAAGTTCAATCCCTGGTCCCACATGCCATCTGCTGTCTCCTGTGCCTTCTCGGCCAGGTTGTATACGCCCACCTTCTGGCCCAGGAACTGGGTATGGTGGTGCACTCCTGTATTCCGAGCACTCAGGAGGTAGAGACAGGAGGATCTCAAACAGCCTGGGGGCTACAAGAGTGAGCACGAGGCCAACCAAACTACATAGCGAGACCCTGTCTGAAAAAAAAAAAAAAAAACCCTATGTGGATCAACAGTCAAACAATAATCACAGATTGTTTTCCAGAACTGGAAGAGAAAGCTAAAGGTGAAATGCAATAGAAATTTCTGCCTACATTCTTGTCTAGGTTATGTTGATTTTCCTCAAAGTTGGAATGACTCAAGAACATTATGTAAATCAGTGCAAATTTCCTAGCACAGTGCCTTCTAGGTAAAATATGTGTGAAGATAACTGCCATGCTCAAATAACATGGTAAATATCATGCGCTGTTTCTCCCTCTAGATCACATCCACAATCATTTTTTTTTCCTCATACCAGGGATTGAACTCAGGATCTTGCGCTCACCAGGCAGGCACTTATTCCACTGAACTATCTCCTCAGCCCCACCTCCACTATCGTATAATGTTCAGAAATTTGAAAATGTCATGACCTATCTTGAAACTACTGAGCGGCTGCCCCAGTATTCCGAACACATTCAGTCTTCAAGGTGGTGTTAAAGACCTGCAGGGATCCAGGGTACTTGCCGCTGCAGTCATTGTTTGGCCAGCTTTGCATCTAAGCCTTTGTCACACCTGGTTACTGGGTTAATATGCTGGTCCCTGTTTTCACACTGTGCATGTCCCCCTGCTATTTCCTCTCCCTTGAGAGCCTGTCCTTGTTACCCACCGTGTTCATCCTTCTCCTCAGTGTCACATGCAACTCGGTACAGAATTAACACCTTCCGTAAGACCTTTCTTGGTGACCTCTACTATAGCACCTTTAGTGTTGCATAATTATTTACATACATCTTTTACACCAGACCCTGAAAACCTCCATACAAAGACTTACATGTTCATGTTGCTTGTCTACAATGACTGTCAAGTTTGTTGTTTGCTACATACAGTTTGTGTCTAGTTGTCCCCCAAAGCTCCCTGGAGTCATGGGGTGGCTTCTGCAGTTTGTGGTTGATGATTGTGCCCAGAGCAGGTGATCTGCATTTCTATAGAAGGAGGGGAGAGAGGCTAGCTAGCTGCCTGAGCTGCTGCCACTTCCTTTTGCTCTCTCAATCTTTGCCTTCGCCACAAACTGCTGCCCTCTGCCATGTGCCATGCTCCTTGGAGCTAGCTGAGTATGCACTGAAACCTTCACTAACTGAGAGCTAAATAAACCTTTCCTTCATTTTAAGCATCGGGTATCTGTCCCAGCAACGTATTAAACTCTAAAATAGTTATTGAATAGATAAATGATTACATCACCCATGGCTAACCACCCATTTAGTCTTCCATAATCCTCTAACGTGGATTAGCTCTTCCTGCATGGTCTCATACCTTGTGGAGCTTGGCTTTGATAACAGCAGCATACTGCAGTGGCTCACTGACTGTGCAGCCATTATGGGCCTGGCACACTGCTAGCCATGTTTACTTTCTATAACGGTTTGTGTCTAGATGGCTCCCCAAGCCTCATGTAGTTGGATGGACTTTTTTCAGAGGTGGCTACGTCTAGAGCGTGCACTACAATGAAGGGTATGTGATCACTACATCACCCACTGACTGCTTTGGCACCACACTAACCCTGGGAGCCCAGTGTTATGGTTTGTGCCTGGCTGTCCCTGAAAACTTCATGGGTCGGGCTGGCTTTTCACAGGCACCTGTATCTCAAGTTGATGGTTGATTTGCTGTTCAATGCTAGGATGAAGTGTGTAAGGGTGACCCCCCTCAATCGTGGGTAGCTTTGCCTTTTCATGCACCAAAGGAACTAGAAGACGTTTGTTCTTCCCTCCGCTTGTGAGTTTTGGTATGTTCTGCTGCCATGAACAGTTGCCCCTCTGCCACACCATCTGGCCTTAGAGCCAGACAATTTATGGACTGAAATATCTACAAATTGTGGGCTAAGTAAACCTCCTTTAACTCGTCGGTGTTAAATATGTGTTTTGTCTCAGGAACAAAAGAAAAATAAGCCAGAAGTTAGTACCAGAGAAATAGGGTTGTTGCTGGCGACTGGACCTGACCATGTGACACAGGTGCCTTTGGGACTGGCTTTTGAGAAGAATTTGAAATGCTTTGAAGGTGCTGGCTGAGCAAGTAGACCTGGAAGAACTCAGGCTGCTGTGTTGTATGTTGTGATCTGGAGCCGAAAGAAATGACAAGAAGACCCGATGAATGTAGTTTCAGAGGTCTCACTGAGATCTGTCTCTCTCAAAGTGAGCCCAGGACTCTAGAAGCATCTCCTTTCAGTGGTTCTCAACCTGTGGGTCGAGACCCCGGCGGGGGTTGAACAACCAAAACACAGGGGTCGCCTAAAGCCATTCCGAATCATAACTGTAGCAAAATTACAGTTTTGAAGTAGCCACCAAAACTATTTTTTGGTTTGGGGTTACTGCAACATGAGGAACTGTATTATGGGGTCATGGCATTAGAAAGGATGAGAACCACTGATTATGTCATGCAGTAGAAGATTTACAGGGAGGAGTGGGAATAATTACCAACATCTCAAGCAAGGGTGGAGATACCAATTAGGATTAAGCTGGTACACCTATGTCTCAAGTAAGAGTGGAGACATCAGTCAGGATAAGCTGTTACATCTTTTTTAAATCCTACTTTTCTAAAATCCCTTAGTAACAGATTACAACCTACCCTAAGCTTTGTTGTTCTTCCCTTCTTAGTTTCTGATCTCTGTGCTGCTCTTTACCAGGTCAGAAGACCAGAAGGCTGATGGGAATACTGCCGGAAAGACCAGGCCCAGAAGATTTCTGATGGGAGCAGGGACTGCAGTGCTGTGGGACTCCAGCCAGTGTGTTTTAGGGCTTGGGACAAAGCCCATCTGCTGGGAGCCAGAGAAGCTAGGAAACTGATCAGCTGTGTTAGGTGGGACTGGCCCTAAGGCAAACTAGCTACCTCACTCCTGAGATAAACATCCTGTCTAGTTAAGGTTGGCTACTAGTTGCTCGGCCACCTTGTGTCATGTGCTACTAACTGTAAAAACATAAGTAAGCATAGATTTCCTTGGGGGCACATCAGTCTGGCCTGTCAGGCAGACCAGTGACCACCGAGCCCAGCTTCTGTCTTCTTGCCTACCTTTCTCAAGCCCACCACTGATTCTACATGGGTAGAGCTGAACTCAGTGAGACCAATAGATCCCTACACTTGTCTGCATTTTGCTTCTGTCCAGAGGCTGCCTGAGACTGAGATTCAGGCAGTGGGCTAATCTAGCAGAAAAAATTTTAAGGTAATCGAATGTTGAGGCAGTGACACAGCGACTGTCAGTTGGTTTTAGTTAGATTTATATTGACACTCAAGAATCACGATAGTTCAGTGGTCTAAAGTGCCTGTCTGGCAAGTACAGTGATGCAGGTTTGATCCCCGGTACCACATGCCACACTGTGCAGGTCACTAGAACCAGGTGTGGTGGTGCATGACAATAATCTTAAATTAATGGAGAGGCTGAAACAAGAGGATCACTGTGAGTCCAGGCTGTGTAGTGAGACCCTGTACCAAAGAAATGAGTAAATACATGATTTTTTTAAAAAAAAGGACAAATGCCTAGCAGAATGATTTAAAACACTGTGAGTTTTGGCTGGAAAGGACGCTCCAGGAAAGCTGTGCACTAGGAAGATGGGGCAGAGGAGATCTGCATTGCTGGGAAGGTACAGGAGAATGGAACAGATGACCTGAGGGCGTCGCAGGCAGTAGCAGGACTCTACTCCTTGCAGCTTCACCATTGTAAAAGTGAAAGACTGCTTTGAGAAGCCCGCAGAGCACCGTGCTCTAGAATGGCATCACAGAGAATGCGTTCCTCTGAATCGGCTTCCGAGTGCTCAGGAATCCAGGGACTTGACCCCTACACCTGAGAGAGAGAAGGCTGGCTGCTCGCCAGCTGGCAGCTGACCGTGGCGTCGTACACACAGTGCTGGTTTTAGGCACAGACAATGGAAGAGTTGAGAGGTGGGGAAAGCCTCCTCCTGACTTCAGAGATCATTGCAGATCCCAGGAGCCTGGAAAAGGCAGGAATATGGAGGGTCTGAGGAAAACTGGGAAGAGAGAGCAGAGCAGGCCCCAGAGAGATGCTGTGGGAACCGTTACCCCGGCAGTGGGGAGGGGCAGGGCCCCCCAGGCCCTTTGGAGTTCACACCTGGTCACAGATGGCCTTGGGTGCTAGACAGGAAACTACAGTACTTAATGTTTTCCCTGCTGGAGTTTGGACTTACTTGGTCCTGTTCTATTGTGTCCCTCTAACTTTTGGAAAGAAAGTGTTTATCTTGTGCCATTGAATACCTTTTTTTTTTTTTTTTTTTTTTTTTTCCAGTACCGGGGTTGGAACTCAGGATCTGCACTTGCCAGGCAGGGGCTCATACCGCTGAGCTATGTCCGCAACATGCAATTGAATATCCAAAGTGCTGAACTTTTCTTCTGTGCAGGGGCTCACAGCAGAGAGTTCGCTTTAAGTCTCAGGAGAGACTTTGGACTTGGACTTTTCAGCCATGCCAAGACCGTGAGGACTTTGACAACGCTTAGAAGTGGGCCAGGGCCGCCAACCCGCCCCCCCCCGCCCCCGCCCCATCCCCGCCTCCCGGCCCGAACCGATCTCTGCGGGTTTGAGCCAGTGCGTCTCCATGGTGACGCGCGTGGCGTATAAGTAGCGGGCGCGGCGCTGCCAGCTTTGTCAGTCGCTGCATCCACTGCCGCTGGCTGTCCTCAGTCGACAGCTCGGCACTACCTCAGTCCGGCACCTCCGGCGGGAGCAGCGAGGCGACAGGTGTATCAGCCGGGTCCTGGACACTGTTTTTGTTCCTGCTCTGGTTGTAGCTTCTGCTCCGGCTGTGGCTCCGGTTCCGGCTCCTGCTCTGGCTTTAGCTTAGCGCTGTCTTGGCCTGGTCCCGGCTCTGACGCGTCCATGGGGCTGGCCCGCGGCACCCGGGCGCTCTGAGAGAACACTTGTGCTGCTCTGAGGACAGTGGGCTTGGAGTTCCTGGAGTATCTGCCTCGTGAAGAGCTGGAAGAGTCCCTCTAATTCCATCGCTTAGTTTCCCACGTGTGGAAAAGGCATGACCTGCGCTCACAGTGAGGAGTTCGACTGCTGCTTCCTGGACAAAGGCTGTACAGCCAAGGACATCTTGGACCAGAAGATCAATGAGGTCACGTTTTCCAATGACAAGGACGCTTTCTGCGTCGCAGACCTTGGGGACGTTCTCAAGAAGCATCCACGCTGGGCTGGTGAGATGGCTCAGTGGTCTAAAGCGCCTGCCTAGGAAAGTTTAGGCAAGCACAGGGACCGCGACTCAATCCCTGGCACCACATGCTGCTCCAGCCCCACCCCCAGGGAGGGCTGAGCAGACCATAATACAAATAAATCAATGAGGTTTAAGAAAAATAAAATACATTTTTAAAAAAAGAAGCTTCTGTGCTGGCGGAAAGCTCTCACTCGAGTCACCACCCCCTTCTACGCAGTCCAGTGCAGTGATAGCAGAGCCGTCCTGAAGACGCTGCCATTGGGACAGGATTTGGCTGCGAGAGCAAGACAGAGATCCAGCTGGTGCAGAGTCTCGGGGTGTCCCTGGAGAGGATCATCTATGCCAACCCCTGCAAGCAGGTGTCACAGATCAAGTACGCAGCCAGCAGCGGGGTCCAGATGCTGACCTTCGATAGCGAAGTTGAACTGCTGAAAGCGGCCCGGGCGCATCCAAAGGCTAAGTTGGTTTTACGGATTGCTAGTGATGACTCCAAAGCTGTCTGCCGCCTCAGGGTGAAATGTGGTGCCACACTCAAAACCAGCAGACTCCTTTTGGAACAGGCAAGAGAGCTAAATATCGATGTCATCGGCGTCAGCTTCCACGTGGGGAGCGGCTGCACCGACCCTGACACCTTTGTGCAGGCTGTGGCAGATGCCCGCTGCGTCTTTGACATGGGGGCTGAATTCGACTTCCACATGTATCTGCTTGACATTGGAGGGGGCTTTCCTGGATCTGAGGATGTGGAGCTCAAGTTTGAAGAGATCACCAGCGTGATCAATCCTGCGCTGGACAAGTGCTTCCCCGCGGACTCTGGTGTGCGGATCATAGCAGAACCCGGCAGGTACTGTGCAGCATCGGCGTTCACCCTGGCAGTAAACATCATAGCCAAGAAGCTGGTGCTGAAGGAGCAGGCCGGCTCAGATGATGAGGAGGAGCTAGCAAGTGAGCCGACCTTCATGTACTACGTGAATGATGGCGTCTACGGCTCCTTCAGCTGCATCCTTCATGGCCATGCGCATGTGAGGCCGCTGCTGCAGAAGAGACCCAAGCCTGGTGAGAAGCACTACTCGTCCAGCATCTGGGGGCCCACGTGCGATGGTCTGGACCGCAGTGTGGAGCGCTGCCACCTGCCAGAGCTGCACATGGGCAACTGGATGCTCTTTGAGAACATGGGTGCCCACATGGTGGCTGCAGCCTCTACCTCCGATGGCTTCCAGAGGCCAACCATCTACTACGTGATGTCTCGACCTATGCAGCAGCGAATCCAGAGCCACAGCTTCCCACCCGGGATGGAGGAGCAGGATGTTGGGGCCCTGCCTGTGCCCTGTGCCCGGGAGAGCGAGATGAAGGGGCACGCAGCAGCTCGTGCCTCTGCCAGTGTCAACGTGTAGCCACCCCTGGGCACGGGGCAAAGCTCCATCAGCGCCATCGCTGCTAGTTCTGGGCGACTTCCTAAGAGTAGGGCTGACACAGGTGCAGCCACACAGACTAGGAGACGGGTCACACTTATCTGTGTTCCTATGGAAACTATTTGAATATTTGTTTTTTATGGATTTTATTCACTTTCACACACGATATGAAAGAGGGCCTGCAGCTGCCAAGCGAGCATTTGTAGCTTGTGTCATGGGATTGTGGGCCGAAAGCTCAGTGTTGCGACCTGTTTTGCGAATAAAGCATCTTGATAGAAAGAAAGAAAAAAAAAAAAAAAAAAGAGTGGGCCAGATGCCTTTTGTGACAAGGAAGGCATGAATCTTTGGGTGGCCAGAGGCGGGGTGTTAGGCTTGGTGTCTAGCCGTTTCGCGGAAGCCTCAGTCCTGAGGGGGGCGCTTTTCACAAGCAGCTGAGTCCAGTGTTTGTGGCTGATTCACCGTCTGGTGCTGGGAGTAAGGGTGGGAAGCCTCGCTAGGCCATTAGAGGCAGAAAGGGGCCTGTTCTCACCTCGCTTTTGCCATGAGCCGTTGCCCTTTTCCACACCAGCCTGCCTTGGCGCCAGCCTACTTTGGACTGGAAACCACTACGAACTGCGAGCTAAATCAATGGGTGTTGGGTATTTTGTCTTAGCAGGGAGTAGTTCAGGCACCGTTCTATCCTTAGGAATAAATACACAGTTAATAACAAAGGGACGACTCAATAAATAGTTGTTACATGAATAATTCTAGCTTTTTAAAATTCTTGGAAATGAGTGTGATGGCACATGCCTGTAATCAGAGTACTTGGGCAGTTGAGACAGGAGACAGGAGGAACTGCAAATTCAAGACTATCCTGGGGGAAACAAAATTGAGCACAAGGAGATAGCTCCATGGCACAAGTGCCTGACTGGCAAGTGCAAGATTGTGAGTTCGAACCCAGGTCACACAAAAAAAAAAAAAAAAGAGTGAGCACAAGGCCAGCCAGAACTGTATAGCAAGGCCTGTCTTAGAAAGTAAATAAAATTTAAAAATGATAATTAGGATAAAATGGATTCTAAATAATAATAAAACCCTTTCAACTTATTAAGTCACAGACAAATGTTACATGTTTTTGCTTACAAAAGACAAAATTAAGGAGAAGACAGCTTAAGAGGTAGCCCAACCAGAGACAAAGCAGCTATTAGCACTGAGTAAACACCAGAACCCTGGAGACGGCTGCTATCCGTGGAATGTCCTAGGGGCCCAGGATCGAGGTCATCTACTGGTTCTGATGGGGACCTCTACAAAGCGGCTCTGAGAGGGATTTAATATTAACCAGTTGGCTTCTCGCTTTTACACGTGAGTTTGCCCAAGGTGTAGGCCGTGGTTGGAGGGCGGCAGGCCCACAGAAAGTGAACCGGGGTGAGTCACGGGCTCCCTCGGAGGCCCGCATGGCCTGTGAGGTTGGGAGCGCGCAAAGGACAAGATAAGGCCACAGTGAGGACACGAGGCTCCAACCCCAGCTGGCACCGAGGAGAGCGCAGCTGCGGGCTTCTGGCTCCTGCGCTGAAGGCCTTCCTGGAGATCCCACGGTTCTGCACTAACACAGGGTCTCACTCGCTGGGAGAAGCCCTGGAAGAGCCTCCCGAGACCCGCCCGGATGCCTGCATTTTCTTCAGCATTCTCCACTTCTGTCTGAGAAGCTAACAAGCAGGGGACACCCCGAGAAGATCTTCACCTAAGACGATCCTCCTGGACCATGAAGCCCTGCCATTTGTCTAGCTTAAGCCTTTGCTGTCCACTCCTTGGGGAGACTGTGGGTCTGATCAGCCTGCAGTAATGAGGGGAAAATATTAATGTGATAGTTTCCACACAAATGACAGAGACACAGTGGCTAAGGACCCTGGGTGGACGTTTCAGCACATTCATGGTTACCTAGAAGACTGAAAATTAATTTTTGAAACTTTCAAGAGGTCAAAGAAGAGCCTCCTTGTCTCTAAGGCTACGACTCGTATACAGCAGGTGACGGCCAGGGGAGCTTGCCCAGAACGTGTGTTAGTGTGCCTTCCGCCAGGCTTGGGCTATGCAAGCTTCTGTTCCCAGCCAAATTAGCTAGGACAGAATAGCAGCCTGCTTTTCACCCAGTTGGGGCTGTGAGCCAGTCCAGTGTGTGCAGGATTTTTCAGATTTTATTTTGTTTTATTTTATTGGAACCAGGGGATTGAACTCAGGCCTTGGTGCTTGCCAGGCAAGTGCTTATTCTGCGCTATCTCCCCAGCCCTTGTTCTGATTTTAGTCCTGCAAGTCCTGTGTGCCAGTATTCCCTCAGTCCGGGCAAGCAGGATAACTTGCCACAGCATGCGCCTGCTCTGGTTATTGTCAAGGTAACCAACATCTTCTGTGGCAACTTCTCCAAGGGCAGTGAAACAGCCAGCCGCTGCGCTAGACTGATGCTGAGAAGAAAGAAAGCCCAAGGTTAGAAAATTAAAACTCCTGGAAACATTGGAAAGACAGGGCATTAGGGAAATGGCCCACGAAGAGTTCCAAGCACAGGTGATGGTCAAGATAGAAAGCACTTGTGATTGATCTTTCTCAAGAACGGACCTTAAGAGACCTTATTCTCTTCAAAGCATTTGACAGAAGAGATCTTTGCACCACCTCAAAGATTAAATGATTTTTTTTTTTTTTTTTTTTGGTGGTATCGGGGATGGAACTCGACCTTGTGCTTGCCAGACAGGTGCTTATGCCCCTGAGCTATATCCCTGACCCCATAAATGAAATGATTTGCATGGGTTTGAGTACAGAAGTCTACTCCCATCTTGAAAATCAGATTCGACTGGAAAATTGGTTACCAAGAAGTGGTAGCCACTGTCACAAGTCTGTGTCATGATCTTTGAGGCATGTGGTGAAAGGTGGCAGTGACAGGGTCCTTCTGATGGTTCAGACTGTAAGCACCTAGTGTGAGCAACATCTGGATACTGGCTATGAGAAGAGAAGTCCTTTCTACCCTCATGCTCAGAGCCATGTGGTATAGCTGGAGTCAAATAAAGGCTCAGGCTGCTGTCTTTGAGAAGGCAGCCCAGGAGAGAAAGGACTGACTTGCTGCTTTTCCACATCCCGGCTGGCTTCTGTGTGAATCCAGGGGAAAGAACTGCTAATTAAGGGCAGCGCACTTGATTTATAGTGATTGTTACAATCGCTGGATTACTCTATGTGAATACTACTGCTTTCTATTTCCTTTTATGTATCTGATACAGGGTCTCCTATGCACCTTGGTCTCATAAGCAATCCTCCTGTTTTCAGCCTTCTCAGCCCTGAGATTACAGGCCTGCGCTACCTTGCCTGGGCTCAGTCACCTGCTCAGTGTGCCAAGGAGGTGAGCTGGTACAGCATGTGGGACTGGGGATTGAACGCTGGTCCCTGTGCTTGTTTAAGCTGTGCTTAGTCTGCCAAGCTATCTCCTCCTGAGCAGCAACACATATCGTAAGGGCCACCATCAACACCTATGGTGTTGAAATGCCCAAATTAGGAATGCATGCTTAGTTAGCTTTTTTTTTTCTTTTTTTTCTTTTTGAGACAGGGCCTCGCTATGCAGTTCAGGCTGGCCTTGAGCTCACTTTTGTAGCTCAGCCTGGTCTCAAACTCACAGCAATCCTCTAGCCTCAGCCTCCCAAGTGCTAGGATTAAAGACTTGTGCAACCATGCCTGGCATTTAGTTAGCTTTTGAAAGACTCACCAAATGCTTATCTGAAGGCTTTATCTTGATTGTTTTCTTTTTGTTCAGTCAAGGCCAAAGTTTTGTTAATTGGGATGGAGATTTGGGAATGAGTTTCCTAAAAACTTTTGGTGAAATGAAGGGTGTGTGCCCTGGCTAAACGTAGTGTAGTGCTGACTCACTTGGGACTCTAGTTAACAATAGCAGATGCAACCCAAAGAGAGAAAGCTGCATGCTCAGTTGTTGAGGTGGCAGTTTTATTTTTTTATTTTTATTTCTTCTTTTTTAAAGAATATAAAGTAGTAGTGAAAAAATTAGAGATGATACAAATTTTCACTAAGCAAAATAGTATTAATTTGGCAATATTTGTTGTATTACATAGTGCTGTCTTCAAATCAGTTGTTCACATGGATATGTGCATGCAATATCTGAAAAAGAAAGAAAAAATGAAAGAAATTCTAAGAAATTAAAAGAAAAAAGGGGGGGAAATGAAGAAAGAAAATAAGCCAAAAATTAAGCATTGTGCTGGCCAGATAGCTCAGTGAACTGAAGCGCCCGCGTAGGCAGAGCACAGACCAGAGTTCCATCCCTGGCATGCGGTGCTGGCCCCACCCCCTCCCCAGGGGCGCCCTGAAGTGGTTGGTGGTTGAGACTGGGCATGGCAGCACGTGCCTGTAATCCCAACACTTCTCAGGCTGAAAATAAGAGGGTCACTACGAGTCTGACCTACGTGGTAAGACCCTGTAGAACCTGTACACCCTGTACTAAATACATAAAAAAAGTGAAGCGTTAACTACTACTTTCTACAGACGAGCAGAAACCCACAGCACAATTACCCCAACCACCCTGCTTATATACATAGATCTGTCTCTCTCCCCCACTCCCCCTCCTGGCCTCATCTCAGTAATTCCTTGCTTTTGAACAGGTTCGTTTCTTTTCATAGTATCTATTGTACCTTTCAGATTTTATTTACTCTTTCAGGTGTTATACGAGGGAGACAACACGATGAAGGAGGAGCTTTAAATGATTAATAAAGACCAAGAAGATTCATAAATCATTATGTATTTATTTCGCATAATTGTTTTTCCATACCTATTGTACAAGTCACTAGTTAGGTTGTGATCATCAAAATTGTCCTATAATCTGTGTTTTATTGATATTGATACAGAGAGAAAAAACTGATCTGGGGTGGATGACCTGAACCTCCAAATGATATAGGGAAAACTGATCCCCAACCTGAAAAGTATCTGGGATGAGTTAGTGTTCTCTGAAACTAAATGAATTTTAGGAACAAATGGAGGTAATGAGCAAAACATATTTTCTGAGGGAAAGAAAGCTCCTGTCAGAGAGAGGGACACAAGAGGGGGTCTCAAGAGGGTGTACCTGGGAAGCTATCTCTTCCAGGGACTTTTATAGATGAAAACCATGTGGTGAGGCGGGTCTTATGGAGAAGATGTGGGAACTCGCTTAGGTTGGTAGGAGGTGGGACAAAATTGATCAGCCAATGAGATTATAAGCACCATTGCTCAGGTAAGGTAGATTAAAATCGGAATCCAATGGGAAGACAAGGCGCACAGAAATCAAGCAAGAAGACCACCTATTGGGCTTGGGCTCCTGACTCTTTCCAGGCTCTTTCAAGGTGATTGATAGTTGTTTTGGCTTACTCTCCTCTTCAGATCTGGCCCACGGCAGAGGAGTGTCTGTCTCTAATTGGAAAGTCACTTTATCTTCCACATCATCCTTGAGGTCCTGGCCCTGTCTGACTGCCTGTAATATTTCTAATTCGGTTGCCTACAATATTGATCAAAATATTATAAAATGTAGTTGTATTCAAAGCATAAGTATATTTGAATATTTCTAAACTGTTAATATAAAGTGCTAAGTGCTAAGAAAATAAAGCTATATATAAGTAGATATATAGATATAGATTGTTTGTTTGTTTGTTTTTGCAGTACCAGGTATGGGACCTTACACTTGCCAGCCAGGCACTTTTGCCAGTGAGCTATCCCCCTGGCCCTGAAAAATTAAAATTATGTTCATGTTTTTAATTTAAAAAATAATCTGTTTTATAAAATTACATCTAAATTCAAATTAATTTTAAAACTGGTCACAATTATGCATGTAAATCTAACATTTTAAATGAGATATTTCAAAAATATGATCAATCTGGGCGTGGTGGCTCACGCCTATAATCCCAGCACTTGGGAGGCTGAGGCAGGAGGATCGGTGCGAGTTCGAGACCAGCCTGGGCTACAAAAGTGAGCTCAAGGCCAGCCTGAACTGCATAATGAGACCCTGTCTCAAAAAGAAAAAAAAAAAAAAAAAAAAAAAAAAAAAAAAAAAAAAAAA
>PVJA010029632.1:0-5000 GCA_004027025.1 Myocastor coypus
TGATGATACAAGACTTGTCCCATTTGTTCTTTTTAGTTACATCTGTTTACTTATGGAGTGATATTTTAAAGGCTGTGATTAGCTAAATGAAAACAATTGTTTTTAAAACTGAGTACTTAAAATTCAAGGTAATTTTGACTTGTTGGACACATTTAAATCAGAAATGGACCAGTCACTAGTGTAAGCCTTAGACTGCCCATCTATTTTGAGGAGTGTAGCCCCTTGTCTTCCTCCTTTTGAAGTCTATGGACTCTTGCTCAAAGTGCCTATTTTCCAGTAACACATAATAGTTTAGATTATCTTTATAAAATAGGTACTTGATAGCTGTGCTGTCTCCAACCCCAGGGTGCACTGAGAGGGCAGTTGAAACTGCATGTAGTACGTGGCTGTAATCCCAGCTCTTGGAGGGCTGTAAATAGGCAGATCAGTACAAGTCTGGTATAGTAATGAGACAACTTGTAGACAACTTGTAGACCCTTCCCTAAAAATACAAAAAAAAAAGGTACTTGAAATAAATATTTCAGTATAGGATGCTGCCCTTGTATGTTCTTGACTTAGAATTTTAAAATGATTTTTTCAATCTTTTTACATACTATTTTTATTCTGTTTTCAGAGCTTGCCATTAAACTGTTTGAAAATTATTTGTTCTCTGCCCAGCAATTTGTTGCACTATTGTTCTACTTGCTCCATTTCTTGTTCTACTTGTTCTAACAATTAAATATAATAAATAGTCAGAAACTTAAGGAACTTGCTAGAATTCCCACCTTGAAGAGGGTTAACAAACCGTAATGAAAATGATTTCCATTGTGATCTCATATTCACCACATGACTAAATTGAGCAAGACACTGGGAAGTTCAATACTTAACATTTTTTTAGAACATTACACACATCCTGTGCTCAGATTCTAGTCAACTTCATCAGTCCTTTTTTGTTAAAGGTTTTTCAAATATAATTATTTGCCCAGACAAACAAATGCAGGATTTCCCCTTTAACTTTTCGGTAATGCTTTTTACATGTGTACCAATATGAAGGAAAAAACAACTGTCCTTGCATTTCATTTGATTCAGGTGACTGTGGTAAGTCTGCTAGCTCTCTTTATCTAGGAAGTGCGGCAATCTGAGTCAACTTCCTCCTTCTCTGTTTTTATATTGTCCAGTTAGATGCTTCCTCATTGTCCCAAAATAGAAATGGTTTGTTTTTTTTATCAAACTTGGAGACTAGCTATGGATTACACTGGGTGAGGATGAAAGAATTTTCTTTAAAAAAAAAACATTCTTTTTATTTATCCCAGAGGAAAGAGATTAATGGTCCTGGGAAAAAGAAATAAGAGATATCATTAAGTCTTTTGTCCTTAAATAAAATATCTCCTTTAGTTTTCAAGATTCAGGTATACTGAATTGCTTCATTTATTTTAAGTCGGAGAGAAGAGTAGATTTATGACTTTTGTCTTTATTTGCATGAAATTAAGGAAGAATGAAGAAAACCAGTTTGAAGCAGGCATACAGTTTCCAGTGGAATTAAATACAAAAATCTCTATACTCTGGTCTTGCCACTTGGTATTTCACTTTATCACATCGTGCCATTTGCTACATGTTCCCCTGGATGCAGGAGAATGTCATTTTATATCTCTGGCTTGTTGAATTTCATAGCTGTTACATTCATGTGGGCAATGGACACATTCATGATGTTCTATACCACAGAAAGGTAAAAATATGTGAAAGAGCAGGGTAAAAAGATCTAATCAGGCCTGACTGGCTAGGAGAATTTGGGAACCTGGCATTCACATTTATTCTGTATCCTGCTGTGTTTCCAAAACAGCATATATTGATCAGAGTTTCTGGAAAACCACATAAAAGGAGTATGAAGGAACTTTTTTTTTTTTTTTTTTTTTTTTTTCCTGAAAGGAAATAGTGCCACAAAAAGGTAGTGGCCAAATATTCATAAGTCTGATTTTAAAAGTTAGCCCTCCTTATTTATCTTAGTAGTCATTGTGAATTGTATTATAATCAATTTGACCACAAGCTGTCTGGCCAGTCATGAAGAAAATAAATATTTGATCATGTGATAAGTCATTTGTATATCCACATACAAAGCCAGGCCATACAAAAACAAATAATTCAACATAGGAAGTTGCTGAGGAGGCCACAGACAGAAATTAGATTCACAGTCTTTCATATTTTGATATTTTTGTGTAAGAAAAGCACTTTCCAAACTCAACTTGTCTGTAGTTGAACACAAATACCTAAAACTGTTATATGTCACATCCTTGTTCAGAGCACTGAAAAGATTGAGATGATTAATACTTTATCTGAATACTTGATATAATATGAATTTATTTCAGATGAAGATAAGTATTTTTGCTTGTGTTTATTTGTTGACTCCATTTACCTGAGCTACATTTCCTTTTTTTTTTTTTTTTTTTTTTTTTTCTGGACTGGGGCTTGAACTCAGGCCCTTGCACTTGCCAGGCAAGTGCTTATTCTACTGAGCTATTTCCCTGACCCCTAAATTCAAATGTTCTTGAGATAAATGCACATATTGGGTAAAAAAGGTTAATTCATATTCTAGGGGAGGAAAATATTGTTATTAAAAGATTAAAAATTATAGCTTTCTATGAGAATGTACCTTATATTTTAAAATTCAATAAAAGCACAGAGGGGTCAGCAAGATGGCTCAGCAGTGTAAAGCAACTGCTTAGGCAAGCTTAAGCAGTGGTAGGAGCTGCAGTTTGATCCCCCAAACCACATGCTGCACCACCCCGCCCCCATGGCAGGCTGAGCTGGCCATAACATAAAAATAAATAAATGAATAAATAAACAAACATAAATAGAAAATGTATGTTTAGGTACCGTGTCAGTGCTACATCACCAGTTTTTCTCAAATTGTGGTCTGGAGAAATTTTTTTTTTTTTTGTTCTGGGGATTGAACTCAGCCTTGCACACACTAGACAAGCACTTTACCACTGGTCTACATCCCCAACCTGTTAAAAAAAATTCTGACAGTGCATGTATGTATGTGTGTCTGCCTGCCTGTCTGCATCTTACTTCTGATAATTAGGTTGTTATGTTATATTTATCATATCTAATAGTTTTTAGTTTTTTATATTGCTGTTCAAAGTTGGATAAGAAGTCTCCTTACTACAAGCAGTCACAAGTTACAGATTTTGCTATCATGCAACAAAACATATATATATATATATATATGTATGTATATATATACATACACACACACACATTCATTAAGTGAACATCAACATTAGCTTGAAACTTCAATCTCTTGGTTATAGGGACTCCTACTGGAGAGGGAAAAATGCCAACTAGTGTAGCTTCAGCGAGCAAATGAAATTACAGTCTAACTTTAAATATTGTCACATGGATGTTGACCCGAAAGCATCAACAGAAATTACATTTTTATTTTTATTTATTTATTTTGTGGGACCAGGGTTCGAACTCACGACATTGCACTTGCCAGGCAGGCACTTGTGCCTCAGAGCTATCTCCCTGGCCTCAGAAATTAAAATTTTAAATATCTAATTATGCATATGTACTTAGGCCAGTAAGATAGAGTATTCCAACGAAGATTTCTCATTTGATCTCTGCTAGATAATGAAGAGTTCAATCTCAAGTTTTTTCCATGTTAGTAAATTTGTGTCACCTATATCTGTTTGGACAGAGATTATTTTCCTGCTGCTCTGTGGAGCACTGTCATACAGAGGAACCATCAGGAGAGAGAGACAAGAAAATGTGCTATCACTTCCAACATGCCATTAGTACACTGAATGAGAGATATTCTTCCATCTAAGCTCTTAAAGAAGTACACGTGCGCATCCGATAAAGGAACCAAAACTCAAATCTGAAATACAGCTTAGCCACAGTTACAACACTGTGGAATAGCAAGGTCGTCTGTCTCATACAGATGCACCCCTCAAGTTTCAGTCCTGTGGGTTTTATAATATTGCTCACATCCCACTTCCCCTGTCTAAGTAGCTTTGTGGTCTGCAAAATATTATTTAAGACCTTTGAGTCTTAATTCTGTTTCTCTAAAATGAGCATAATAATACTTGTCACAGAGTATCCGTTATAATGATTCAATAAGTGAAGGCAATTGTACTTTAAACTGTATACTCTTGACATATTAAGACACTGTCTTATTATAAGAATATTTTTTGTTGAGGTATATGTTAAGTTGTTTTCTTATTTATAGGTTTGTTTCTTTGCTTTTCTTAAAATTTTTTTTTTTTTTTTAAATTTTAGTACAGGGTCTCACTATGTAGATTGGACTTGTAGTGATCTGCCTATGTTCAGCCTCCCAAGACCTGGGATTACAGGTGCACACCACTATACCCAATCTCAATCACAGCCTCAGCCTGCTCCAGAGGCGGAGCTGGCACAGCATGCCAGGGGTGGAACCCTGGCTGAGGCATCTGCCTAGCAGGCACTTTTAATCTGCTGAGCTGTTTGGCCTGCCCTTCTTTGCATTGTTCCTTATCATTAAATTATGATGTTACCATTCTCCTTAGGGTATGATGTTTACCTAATGCTGCTGTTTTAGATGAAAGAGATCAACATTGTAGAAGTAAGCAAGTATACTCTGATTACTCTCTCTCTCTCTCTCTCTCTCTCTCTCTCTCTCTCTCTCTCTCACACACACACACACACACACACACACACACACACGTTTTCAATATTCAGTGATTTAAATAGGAACATGAAGTTTTCATGTTCTACCAGGCTTGATGGAGGGGAAAGTGAAAATGTCATTTCCTTCATTTGAGCATCACTTATTCATTCTTTCACTCAACAAATGTATGGAACCACCTGCTCTATAGTGGGCAATATGCAGCATTCTGGGTGTATATCTGCGTTCACTAGGTTTATTTGATCTTTGCTAATTGTGTGATATTAGAGTTGACAAAAAAATGTTAGGGCCTACTTCAGTGAGATCTGTGACTGGGAATTCAGTTCATTACCTTGGAAAGATTTCTCTTTCTAATAGTTTA
>PVJA010029632.1:10000-26475 GCA_004027025.1 Myocastor coypus
TCTAGCTGGGCTGAGCCTGAAACACATAGGCACACCTAGGTATTTGAGGGTGCAGTTTAGGAAGGTTAACTAGAAGCCAAGTTGATGCGTGGGCAGCTGTTGAAGATTTAATTTTATTTTGAAAAGTAGTCCTTAAGAGTTTGTAATGTTACACTGTTGCTTTTTTTTTTTTTTTTTTTAATCTTTTCTTAAAACGTCGTGTGGAATTAAAACAGGCACAGGAGGGAAATACTATTTTAAGCCATGACTTATGTTGTATATTGATCAGATTTTAAAACTATAATTATTAGGATTATGTAATGTCTTTTTTTTTTTTAGCTGAGGGCCTGACTTGCGATTGTAAGGTCCTCATGTATATTTTTGCATGTTATCTTTTAGACATTCCTGTACATAGTAGAGCCAGTACCTTTTAATTTAGAAAAAAAAAAAAAACTTTTAATAAAAATTTTGTAAATGATATGTGATCAATAAACAGGAGTGTCTCAGAAGCAAAAACAATAGATTCAAGGACTCTGTAGTCCTTACACATTATAAGAAAATTATAATAAACTTAAGTTCTGGTTAACTTTCATCTTTAGGGATTGTTACTGGTGTGGTTTTTGTATGCTAATTGTAGTTTTGTATCTTAAATGGAAGAACTGCCAAAATTTTAGTTTAAGGCTTGGGCATTTAACTCTCTTTTAGCCAAAAGGAATTTTTAAAAATATGTATTCCATTCCCACAGTTTGCCAGTTGCCTCTACCATAAGAAATGCTGAATATGACATCATATCACTAATATGCCCTCTCACTTGCCAAATATTTTGGTTGTTAGATTTTTTTTTTTTTTTTTTTTTTTTTTTTGAGAGGATGGTACTCATAAAATGGAGATCACTCTGTCACAGGAAATGTATTTATAGGAACTGTTTTAAGGCGTTTATTAAAAACAAATCTGGTGATGTGTATCTCTATTGATTCAAACACTAGAAAGAGGCAAATTGTACATACATTATATTTAGAAAAAATAGCCATTTGGAACACCAGCAGAATGATTTTGAAACCACGAATGGTTACCATTTCTTCATTTTAGCTTTGTGAAATAGATGGCAGAGTCCATTTGTGTGTGTTCCATTGAAGGGGCCAACTCCATACCATTTTTAAAAATGCCTTCATGCATACACTGGGGAAGCAGATTTTTGTTTATTCTGCAGTGTATATTGTACTGGCTCTGATTCTGCATTCAGCGGCTTTTGATTTGGTGCCAGACATCTTGTGGAGATTGTGTATGCTCTGCGTTAATTGTTCAAAATGCCTATCGAAGGGACTTTATATTTCTTGAGTGAGTTTTGTTTGTTGTTAGAGGTTGGAATATCTATGTGTTTTTGTGTCTGTGCATGTAGGACCAATGTATACTTCAGCCTGAATTGTTGGACTTAAGTGTGGTCATCTATGTGTTGTGCAAGTCTTCCTCTGAAGACAACACAGCACTGAATTCCTTCTTTTTTCCTAGTGACAAGTCCATTACTTGTTTAAATTCAGTTTGAACTCTCTGAACTGAGAATGCCGAGAGGAAGCAGGTTTTCCTTGTGCATAAACAAAAGAAGAAAAATGGAAAATCATTCCAAAGCATTGTGATTTTAGGATGTGGGAAGAATGCAAGTAAGCATTATACAGTTATGATTTCTTCTTTCAGAATGGACAAATATAGGATTTAAAAGTCAGTTTTTCTCCAACTTTTAGCAAAAGAAATAACTAGAGGCATTGACATTTTAGGAAAAGCAAAGGAAAATGGGAAGGTTTTATTACATTAAGTGAGAAAGTATTCCCACGATCACATCCCAAAATATATTGTTTCCTTATTTCTGTGAGGGACTGTACCTGTCCAGAAGTGTGTGCTCCGTGAAACTCCTATCAGATAGCAAAGAATCAATGTTGAGTGTAAAGCAGCAAGTATTTTTAAAACTCAGCTGCTTCTTAGGTGAGATTTTAATAAACTTGATCAAATAAGTTTTGTGATTTTTTTTTCTTGCAGTTACCAGTTTAAATACAAGTAAACCCCCATGACTAGCTAATTAAAATTGGAAGACACTGCTTAAGTACAATGTAATGAGTTTCTTTTTTTTTTTTTTTGCTTTGTTTTTTGTTTGTTTGCTTGTTTGTTTTTATAGAGAAAATCAGTGTCATTTCTTTTAAGTGTTGTGAATACAAACTCATATCCGATTATGCCGGTCTTACCTCCTTCAGGGACTACCTGGTCTGCAGTGAGGATGGCTCCAGCCATAAATTCTGGTTTTTACAACTGCTTACATATTCACTAAATAAGAACTTTAATAGGTAATTATTTGATCAAATTCCACATAGCTAAAAATATGACAATTCCACAAAGATAAAATTATGGCAAATGAAATTGAAAACAAAAGTGGCGAAATTTCCCCTAATGGTAATTTAAGATCACATCATCAGTTCTCGCCAGCTTGTGCATGTGTTAAACCGTATAGAGAAACCTGTAATTATTGTAATTGCTCTTTTTGCTTTATACTAACAAGCTTCAAACCATGTTTCAAACTAGTTGTTTTGAAATAGTTATTTGTCAAGTCATCAAATCTCAGAAAGTAAATGATAATGAGCTCTCCATGTTTATATTCTGACTGTTGGTCATGTTATATGGCTTTTCAACCCCTTAAAGTTTAGAGATGAAAATGGATATTAATTATTTCTGATATTGAGGCCAAAACATAGTAAATAGCTCAGTGACTCCTGCTAAGATGAAAAAATAGGAACATTTGAATAAAAAATAAATCACAGTAGGGAGTTCCTTTTTAGAAGAAAGTTTTTCTATAGGTAAGTGGTCATCTCAATCAGCAACCTAAATTTTTTGATGCCGAAAACTGGGATTTGAAGTGTTTCAGCTTATTTTTCATTTATCCCAGCAAATGCTATCATGAAAAGAGTAATATTTAAAGAAGAACAACAGTAACATTCAGTATACTTTAAATGCCACCCCTTTTTTTGAAAACCTCACAGCTGGTTGGAACAGGCACATATAAGTAGCCACTGGGTTTTAAAGTTTTCAATCATGTATCAACTGTGCACATTATATTGGATATTGTAAGAGGATATTTCATATACATATTTTTTTCAGAGCAGTGGCTATGAACGAAAATAGCCAGTGTAAATGGGTGACAATTAGAAATGATTGTTTAGTTGCTATTATAAAGCAAAAAATTTACTTAGGTCATAAGCTAATATAATTCTTCAACTCCCCACAGAATTAAAAAACATGACACTGGAAAGAAAAAAGAAAAACTTCCTTTTGTGAGCTTATTATTTGGCATTGTTGATGCTCAAAACATTTTAATTTACCCATTTTAAAATAACAATGACACTTTTTTTTTTTCTTATGTTTGATTGCTTAAAAAACTGTGTTAGTGTTTTTTTCTTTTTTCTTTCCTCTTTTTCTTTAGGTCTAAGCTGGTAAAGATTCACCAGACCCTTAAGCTTGGTATTGTGGCTTCATCTTGTTCCCCTGCCTCTGATTAAATTTCCCAAATCCCTGGGTGAGATTCACAGATGCCAGTTTGAATGTTTTGGTGAAGCTAATTTCTTAGGAAGAAAATATGGATAAGTTGCATATTTCATGGGTTTTTAGTTCCTGATTTGTGGAAGGTTTGCATATTGTACATACGGGGCTGATTGTGGGTGAGCACCCTCCTAGCACTAGGGGATGGCACTGTTTCAAGGAGAATTAGGAAGAACACTGGACAGGGAAAAGAGTTGAGAGAAAAGGGGCACAGTCTTTAAATACCTTTCCAATTGATCTGCAGGAAATTGTGCTGGAGAATCATTTGTTTCCTGTTTCCCTATAAATGTGGTTTGTATTACATTCCCTGTTTGTCTTTTTGTTGTTGGTATTTTGTTTTTCACTAAACTTGAGCACCACCAGAGAGGTTTGGGGTTAAGGCATTGCTTCTGCATCACTTATTTTTAAATGAGTTTATCATCATTTGATGGTGGAAATTGTCATGTTTCATTATCAGGAATGTGGGCTGTGTTTTTTCCAGCCCACCGAAAACTTGTCTCGCTGCTGTACCTGGAGTGCCAGGCTCCTTGCTTTATGGTGACAGTTCATAGCCATGCTCATCTGCATGCCCTCAGAAGGTCCTCTGAGCAGAAGGAAACTTCATTCCTGATCCAGTCTGATCATCTAGTTACTTTAGACATGAAGTGGTCATTTCAAAAGTTGTTCAAGTTTACTTTTACTTTAGGGAGACAATGCATTGCAGATATTTACCTGCTCTGTGGAGTAAACCAAAAGTCCATACCTTGTACTTGTGAGAATTCCAGGACACACACACACACACACACACACACACTGCACTTTTTTCCCTTCTCCTTACAGAAAAGCCTGTTTTCATAACCAGTATAATTAAAACATAATTTTAGATTCAAGTCTTTTAAGTATTTATACATTTGATTCGATTTTATTTATTCGTAGTCTTTAATATTTCAATCATAACTCTCAGGTGCTACAGAATGCAATTATATGTTATAAAATTATTGATCATTTAAAAATTAGATTATATGTTCATAAAATATTTATAATCTATTCAGGAAATCCACATCGTCCTCCAAAAAAAGGAGAAGAGCAGTTATCTATGTACCAATGAAAACAAATGAATAGTGAATGAAACTGAAAGGGATTCTTTTACAACCTGACTGTATTTTATAGAACAAAATAGCCTGTTAAAAAAGTTATGCATGGAATTTTCAGAAAAACTTCCCACCATACAGACCAGCTTTTAAAAAATCTCAAATGTATCTGATATAAGATATTATTTTAGGTAGAAACTACAGAGATCATTACAGTTTATTAAGCAAAGCAAAGGCTTTCTTGTGCAAAAGCGTTCTTGATGTTCCGTTCACCAGTGTGGAGATAAAAACTTGTTTTTGAGCATTGTGTATTACTGGACCTAAACTTCAGAAGAGTCCAGCTTTGCTATTTAATGCTAAAGATTTGTGACTTAGTTTCCAAACTACAACCTCTTATTGACAGGTGTGCTTATGTCCTATGATGTCACAGTACCACAGTTGGCTTAGAATTTTAGAGTTTCTATTTCTGATATTTTTGTCTTCAAATTCCATGTAGCTTTCATCCTTTGCCTAGGTCTATTCAGATTCTTTCTCATTTCCTAAGCAAATCTGCACATACTTACTGGACATTTTATTCAAAAGTGACTTGAAAGGAACACAACAGTCCTAGTATTTTATGTGGGAGAGAACATTGCTTTAGGTGTAGTTTTTCCCCTCCCTCAGGTGGGATAAAGAGTGAGTTAGCACACCTAAAAGTGAGAGGTGGGAGCAGTGTCGATGGTGGTCAAATTTCAGGGTCTCTCCACACACAAAAAAAGTGCAGGATTTGGCTGTGCTCTGCAGGGACCCAGCACTGTGCTTTCTAGAGCCCAAATTGCACTCATCTTGAGAGAGGGCACATTGAGGTAATTGGTGGGACAAAGTAGGGAGAGTTGTATTCCAGCTGCTTCCATTATAGCTGACCTGAAAAAGAATAGGGGATGCTAGCAGTGGAGGCTAACATTTGCCTTAGCTTTTTCACCTCCACAAACCTAAGGGTGAGAATTATAGAGTTCTGAGTGACTGCACCAATAATGATCCTGTTCAAGTGGGAATTGCCATGTTGGTGAAAACTCTCGCACCATTTTAAAAATAGTTGATGCATTTGCCAACCACAGTCCTATTACTGTAGCCCAATAAAATTTATCCACAGTATGGAAACACTCCTTGCTTTTATTGTCAGCTGATGTGTATGTGTTGGATTCTCACCTCTTTGGTTACTATTTTAGAGTGCTCATAATGAAAGACATTTGGAAGACACTGGACTCCAATCTCTAAGAAAGACACAATACATAACATTTTCTAGATGACTCTCTCTCTAAGAATGTGTGCTCTCCTTTTAAGGAAAAGACTGCTGTGGTACTCAATAGCTTTTCTAACGAATAAAACAAATTAAATTGATGTTACATGCATATTTAAACCCCATCCAGTTAAGTACTGACGTGATTAAAATAATCAAATGTATTACTTAAAAAATTAAAAAGGATAAATTCTTTACCCCATTATTTTATTGACTTTTAAATATAAATTGCAGAAATGTTTACATTCCTAATGGCATTATTAAAGCTAAACTGACAAATCAGAGTAAAAAAGTTGATTGGCCAGAGCATTATTATTTCTGCACCTGTTATTACAATTCAGTAGAGGAGGCTGAGCAGTCCGGGAGCAGGGTGGATGCTGTTTCTCTTAGGCTTCCTTTGTGTGATGTGGGGGTTGGGTTAAATGTTTAGCAAGTGTAGTTTCACTTTGTAGTGCCTTTTTGTGTGTTGATGTGATTAAAAGACTACAATGTTTTTCATGTAGCTTTGAAATTAATATGCAAATAACAGGGGATGGTAAGGCTTCCCTTACCTGCTATGCTAAACATAAGTGCATGTGGTAGTGGGGATGCCAGCATTTTAGCAGAAATTGTTTAGTTACAAACATCGCCAACTTTTCATCTCTGTCCTGTGAACCTGTAACAGAAAGTGACGAATAAATCCAACTGAAGACGTGGGACACAAGCACTTTATTTACATTTTTATTTTCTGGTTATGCTTGGCCAGGAAGTTAAGAGACCTGAGAAAAATTTTTAAATGATGCATTGTGTAACATTACCCATACTTTCTTTGAACATCGTTATGCATTTCCCGTATTTCCTGCTTTTCCTAATCAGGCAATATCCTTTTTCACACATTTGAGCCTTGACCCTCTTCAGGGTAGGTGGCAGTGATTGTTTAATATAATTCTAGAATTTCTTGGGTTTTCTTTGTCCACAATGCAGTTTACACAGACCAACGCAAACTTTGTGAAGCCCGCTGGATAAATAATACTCTCCATATTCTTGCCTTTTCAAAGGTTCTTTAAGACAGTCATTTTATTCTCTGAAATATAATGACATCAGATGTGAATTGAGAAGAGTAGATCTCTGTATCTTTGTTTAATCCTACCTACTGACTGCTTTGCAAAAAAGTGAATGAAATGTTATTGTTTCTTAGAAGATACTAGTTAACACTATTCATGTAGAGTTTAGACTTTGTCCTCCATATTAATTTAAATTCCCAGACTTTAATAACACTTAATGTGTAGCCTGGATCCCACTTAATCTCACCCCACCTTCATAGCAAAATGTTTACATAAATGAACTCTCAATTTTGCTATCAACTATTTAGCTTAGTCCTCCCAGAGTTAATACTTCTGCTATAATTAAGCATGTTCCACAGTTGCCATAGGTGTAGAACTTAAAAATGTTGTTCCCCTCTGTTCTTTTAAGCCATCTGTTGGCTAGGTCAGCAAGGAAATGGGAGTTTGATTTTATTTTAAAGAAAATAAGTCATTACTCTGCCATTGTAACAGACATTGAGCTTCAGAGTGAATGAAAGATAAAATCCCATCATATTTTCATTTCGTTACATTTGCAGCCGAAAGTTACATGCTCAAATTGGTTATTTTCAACTCATGACAGCTGTGATATTTAAAATGATCACAGCTGTTGTGACTTAAAATTGATTTTTCTATTAACACCTGAGAAAAAGACCTGTGCCTTATTAAAAACTTAAATAAGGTAACTGTAAAATTAGACATGTCGATGTGAATCTGGTAATCCTACTTTCCAGAGGTTGCAGAATGCAGCACACTGGTTTCCTGGAAGCATCAAGGAATCAAATTAAAACTGTTAGAAGTAGGTGTGTGACTGTTAGATGCCATTATCTTTTCGGTTTATGGAATGGTAAATCCTCTAGGTGCCTCTTTACAGTGCCAATTTTGCTAATAAAACCTCTTAAGATTCAGTTTACCTAATTAACCCTGAGGAAGATGACCTCCATGAATCATGAGATCATAACCCCTACAAGCTGTGTTACCTCTCAGATATGACATTGAAAAACATAAAACAACATGAAGTTGTTCCTTATGGAGGAAGTTCTGGTTTTATGGCTCTTTTGCTCCATCATTTTTGGATGATGAGAAAAAAAAAGCAGATGAAAAAGAAGAAACAAATTATGCCTAAGTAGTTTTAGGCTAGTATATATTTTGGGATTCTTGAAGGCATTTTTAATGTTCACTTTATCTATTTAACGCTTTTGAAAGTTTGATGATGTAGCTGGATGTGGTGACTCATGCCTGTGCACTCAGGAGGCTGAGGCAGGAGGATCAGTGCGAGTTCAAGACCAGTGTGGGCTACAAAAGTGAGCTCAAGGCCAGCCTGAACTGCTTAGTGAGACCCTGTCTCAAAAAAGACAGATGAGAGAGAGAGAGAGAGAGAGAGAGAGAGAGAGAGAGACAGAAAGACAGACAGACAGACAGAGACAGAGAGACAGAGGAAGGAAGGAAGGAAGGAAGGAAGGAAGGAAGGAAGGAAGGAAGGAAGGAAGGAAGGAAGGAAGGAAGGAAGGAAGATGATTCTAGGTTTCAGGTCTTCAGTTAGATGTTCATCTTCCCAAGGTGATAAGTGTTGGAATCTTACATCTGTCTGTAGATACCTACTTAGTAGTCCAACCCATGTCATAAAAGGAAGGAAGGAAGGCACATTCAGATATTGAGGTATTGTCTTATTTGGAAGTAGATGGTTTAGTGTATAAAACACAGCTGGCCGGATGTGGAATTATTTATGGATAATAGTGCAATCACAGATGCATTGCCAATAGGGAGAATGTATATTAAACTCTTTGTCTGGTCCTAGGCTTTTTACCTGTGTAACTCAATCAGAATTGAAAGCATGACAGGTTTTATGATGATAAATGTATGACTGGATCAGAGAAAGTAGGAATGGATGGATAGATAGATGGATGGATGGATGGGTTGCATAACTAGACAGTAATAGATAATGCCAATTATTTATTACCCAAACTTGTTTATTCTTCAAGAGTTGATATATAGAATACTATTTTGATTATTATATGCAGTTCAGAGCAAGTTACTTGAAAATAATAATTTACCATTACATAACCAAAATTACTATACAGACAGACACTTCTAAATGTTTCAGAGTGAACATAGATGGCCTATCTCAAAAATTCAAGTCAGAACTATGGAGCCCCCTAAGCTCACCAGGTCAAAATGTTAGGCAAGGGTTCACGGACAGAAATGACTATTTCCCCTGTTAAGCTGAAGGAAGGCACTTGTAGAAAGGGCCATTGTTTATATAAACACTGAAGAAAATCAAAGTGGATCTTTGTTGCTGACAGACTCTGATTACAAACATTTATCTCTAGAGCAGTGGTGCCCCCCAGGGGACATAAGGCAATATGTGGAAAAGATTTGGATTGGCACAGCTGCGGGGATGAGGAGGGGGTTAGGACTGGCATGTGGTGCCATGGGGCAGTGCCTCAGTCCTGCTAAGGTTCACAAGACCTACTTGAGAGGTAGTACGTGTGGACCTTAGTAATTTATTCCTGTCACCAGGAGCATCTTGTGGCTTTCTTCTTTGTTTTCTTTTTCATTCCATTTAAATAATTTTTCTTAATTTTGGTAAATCACTCTCATAGGTATTGTCCAGGTAGTTGTACCATTTACTAGGTGAGATTTTATTTGCAGTGTTGTAAATATAGTACATTACTTGTGAACCAACTGAAATAGCAGCTTCAAAGCAGCTGTTAGAATATGTTGAACCAATAATGAACATTTTTTCATGCCCTAAATACATGTTTACGTCTTACCTTTTAAAATATTGTGAACTCTATCAGTGTAGCTGTTGTTTTATCTGAATCATCCTAAAAGAAATATAGTACCAGTTTGTTCCCCTAGAAGACACAAAAGGGGGGGATTACCATAAAGTAATTATTAATTACTTTTAGCCATTAACTACATTTAAGGGATATTAAGGACTTTGCATCATGATTACACATATTGTGTATATGTTAAAAAAAAGATTCAGATTTCAAGCCAGTGTTAAAAACTCTGCTCTAGGCTTTCCCAATCATGCTGCCTGTTTGCCTACCCAACAGGGAATCTCTCTAGCTGCCACTGCTGTGCTTTCTATCAACACTGGATTATTCCTGGCAGTGATTTGGAAAGTGATTTTGAGACCTCTGTTGCCTTCCTTCACACCTTGTGGAGGAGGGCGGTGGGATCTGGTGGCAGGGCCTTACCCGTGCCAACTTGTAGAACCCAGAAGCACACCTCACTTCTTAGATGCCAAGTTTTGGAGAGCGTTGCCAAGTCTGATAGTAACTTGTGCCACTCTTCAGTTTCCTCCCCAGGCTATACAAGGTCCTCAGAGGTTTGATCAGAGTAGCGATGGCAGCTGGAAACGGGAACAGCAGCTCTGATTGGAGATGTGTCTGGTGCATGGATAGGCTCTGACTCACCATTTAGCCTATGAGCTGCAGGAATTCCAGTTCCATCCCATGAGCTTCCTTCGTCTCCACTTCACACACCCTGATTTTCTGTCCAGCTTGATGCTGCACAGTTCTACGAAAAATCACACGATGCCTCCAGGTTTACTTTGTACAGCACATCTATTCATAGCCGTCTTGTAAGTTCGCCCTGTGCTGGCATGTATTTAGGCCTGTTTTTCACGTGCTAGGGTATAGGGCTGTCTGTACTTACAGAAAGCAACTGAAAGGAAAACTTACATCTTTTTTCTAGTGCCAGGCAAGAAATAAAGTTTGCCACTTATATGATAACTTCCTTTGAGTAGTTTTGTTTGGGGTAGTTTTTTAAAGTTGTAAATGTAGGGTTTTTTTTGTTTTGTTTTGTTTTAATCATTTTCAGTTTTGACCCATCCTTGGTTTATTATTTGTCTTAAGCTCTTAGCATTTCTCTTGTATGAGTCCCAGAATGATCCCTTGTATAATTTCAAAATACTAATTTGTTTATCATTTTTAAGATATATTTTGGAAAGCTTCTTTATGTATTTATGTCATGTACCTATATGGTTCACAATTAGTTTTACTGTAACTTTTCATGAGTTAACAACCAGAATAAAACTTACAATAAAGTTTGTATTATAATAATATTCAGGAAAGCATTGGCAAGCTTCTGTTCTTCCAAACTTTTTTTTTTTTTTTTTCATATTCTAGTGTAAGCTCTACTGCATCCAGGCAGATGCCCCATGTGTTATCCTATGTCACAGGCTAAGGTGGAGTCACTAGCCACTGGTCTATAATACCATTTAAATGTAAACTAAATAAAATGTAAAACCTCCACTTGTAGCAAGCACATTTCAAGTCCTCAGTGGTTACTCAATTCTGTGTTGCGTTGCACAGATACAGATTACTTGCTCTGGTGGTGGAAGCATTTAGGACGAACTTGTTCGAGATCATGTGAACCCTCGTGGGATTAGAGACCCTCCTGCCCTATCTTGCAATGCGATGTCTTGCATTTCTCTTACCTTTAAGCTAGGAATTATCTAAGAACTGACATTTTAATGCTAACATACCATTTTAGTAAGTACTCATCTCATGTAGTTTTTAAATTTAAATGTGAAGCTTGATTTTTGACATGCTTTTCCAAGGACCTGGCTTTTTGCCTGTCTACACTTAAGGAGAACCCTGGGTTGCCTTCAGCCAATTACAGTGAGGTCCACGAGGAGACAGACTGTGTCCTCAGGCAGCTGGGGTGTATGCAGCCATCTCTATGGATGTTTGAGCAAGATGCTCCTGGCAGAAGGCTCCCTTAAAGCTGGCCTTCCCTGAGTTCAGAGGGCTCCTACATCTGCCTTGGCTGTTCCACTAGAAGATAGCATTTGATAAGAGTTAAAAAAATATGTCTTTACTCACATACTCCAAATATTTCTTTATGATAAATAAAAATGGCTTAGCCTTAATGTTTAACCGAACTTCACTTTGCATCGTTATAAGCTCATATCACATCTGCCTAACAAACTTATGAACATTTAGAGCAGTGGTTCTCAACCTGTGGGTCTCAACCCCAGCAGGGATCGAATGACCAAAACACAGGGGTTGCCTAAAGCCATTCCGAATCATAACTGTAGCAAAATTACAGTTTTGAAGTAGCCACCAAAATTATTCTTTTGGTTTAGGATCACTGCAACATGAGGAACTGTATTGCGGGGTCATGGCATTAGAAAGGTTGAGAAGCACTGATTTAGAGAACTAACTTTTACCCTTTATTTTCTCTTCAGAGTTTAGTATATAGGTATGTGGGTAGGTTTACTTACATACGTACATACATGCATACATGCATACATATATACATGCAGTCCCTTAACTTGCTGCATAATGGAACTGAAAAATAGCTAATTAATATTGATGTTGCTTAAGACGACTTGCATTTAAACCTTCACCCTCAAAATCATAGTTATTTTTTTAAGTAAATTGGGTGCACTTGGTGGCATTACTCTAGAATATAATGAAGCACTGAGAATTGAGTCCATTTGTGCCTCGTAGCTGTCCTACTGGAGTAGATGAGACGATTTCAGAAGGGTTCCCATCCTCCTCCTGTGCAGACAGACTAAGCCTGGGAAGCACCGGGCACTGACGGTGGCACTCACTGGCAGATGCTTTCTCCTTGGGCTCCTAATGGTATACTCAAGCCATCATTTTTCTCAGTAATAATTATGGTGTTAAGAGGCATTTGTGACTGCGCACTCTTTCAGCTTGTACCGCGTTTAGTTCCTGTTATGCAAATACTGTTTTAAACTTAGAAATGCCAATTTGCATTAATATTTTGGTTTCATATAGCTAGCTATTGCATTTCACAAACAAGTGCATTTTAATGAGCACTGGCAGAATGATTTTTAAAAGGTTATTCATTAAATACTATTGTAGAATATACAGTAGTTGGTTGCCAAAAATTGATTAAACAGAATGTAATGTGTGTTGAGGCTACAGGGATGTTCTTCTTTAAGGCTGTGCAGTCCGTATGACATTCAGTACTGTAAGAATTGGTGCTATTCATGCAGATGCAGAGGATGCGGTTAATTAATATAAAATGGAGACCAGAATACCATTTACAATGATGTTATTTTAAGAATTTAAACATATTTCATTTTTTGACATTTATTATAAGAGCATAGGATATTAACTCTAGGAAAAATCTGATGTGCCTCAGTAGTAATCAACACCAAGTTCTAAAGCAGTATATTCTTAGATCTTACGTTTTATTGTTAAATCATAAAATGAATTTTTTTCTCTTTTATTGTGTTACCCTCCCCTCCCTTCTGGATGTTCTTAAATTTAGAATTGTGGGCAAATTTCTTTCTGATGGGCATTGTATAAGAAAATTTTAAAAATGCAACTGGATTTTCAGAAATGAACTCTTTAAACTCATGGATTTTTTTCATGCTGCTGCCATGGTTGTCATAGCTTGTGGTTCCTAATTATAATGAGCTTTTTTGGTGGTGTTATTGCAGTTGTTCACCCCCACCCATACCCCACTTAACTCACTTTTCCCAGAAGGAGTGTTCCAAGCCTTTGAAAATTCTCATGATTTTGCAAATCCACTCTATTTTTGTCTAGAATACAGGAAAGTTAAAACTAGCTGGTATGATGCCATGTTTTGAATCCAATTTTAAAGCAACCCTTTGCAATCCAGGGAGTACAGCTGACATCTTTGTATCTGTAATGAAGATAATTATACCTGCAAGGTGACATCACTAGTGAAGTAACAAATGCTCTTAAAAATTGAGTCTCTGGTCTTCTCTGAATTCTGTAGACTACTTTTGGCATTTAACACTAGACACCTCTTTCATGCCTGTCGTTTGAGAAGTTGCTTTCAGATGAATTTACTAAAGCTGACTGACACAGGGTTAAATTAATTCTTTTCTTTATTACTCAAAGTGATACAGACCTTTCTTGGACTAATGTAGCTTAATTAGTGGTCAATTAAAACTGAACATTGCTGAATTGAAGTTCTTTGATCAAACTCCCTGGCAAAGACTCTCTTTCTTTAACTAGCCACCATCTTGAATTCATTTGGAATCAGTAGTATAAACAAGTTTAAAACTGGTTCTTTTATAAGAAAGTCAGCAGGCTTGTATAGCTGTGGTTTCTTTTTTTACTTCTGTAGGCGGCAATTCAAAGGCATGCTAAATGAAAACAGTACTACACCCTGAAAAAAATACATTTTTAAAAGTAACACTAAGTAGTGTTACCCCTACCCTTTATTTTAGGCAGAAGATAAATTTACCTATAAATAATTGCTAATCAATCTCCAGATTTCTGTGGTTGCTTTTGGTTTGCCTAGAAAACTGAAAGAATACTTGCCATCCTGCCTTAAGAAGTCCTCTTAAGGGACTTAAAAAAAAAAAAAAAAGTGAAACAAACAAGCACAAACCAACCTGGAAGAAGCTGGGAGGAGGTTGGCCCCAGTCACCCTCCAGTCATTTTTTGCTATTCCTCACATGCTATTTCATCTGTGTGCCTTTGGGGTTGGAGTGAAACCATACTTAATTTCCTTGTTGATTTCATGACTTATTTTTGGAGATGGAGAGCATTATTCCGTTGCTCTGAGAATGGGTCATAGGATGTTCGTCAAACAGAGCACTTTGTTAAAGTGCTCAGTGCTTTTCCTAGAATTGAGGTGCACCCCTTCCAAATAAAAGAGGGAAGTGGGCATACTAGCAAGTGGAACAGAGGATGTCACTAGGTAGCTGTAAGGTGACTAGCCTCTTTGATCCAGTGGCCTGTCTTAATATGTAAAGTGGGTATGATGTTCTTGTCTAAACTTACATTGATACCATTCTGTAATCCCAGATTTCAAAAGTTTGACAATCCCAAAATACTACAGTTGGCATTCTGTTAGTGCTATACATTTTATTTAAAGTATTAATTAAAACTGGTATGTCTGTACTGGAAATAAAAGTAATAGATTAGGTTTAAATAGATACTCTGCTAAGTTTGTAAATTGCTTCTTCTGACTTCCAAAGTTTCCACAGGGAAGGAGAAAGGAGAATTTTGCAAGTGACCATGTAGCCTTTTCCTATCCCAAAAATGGCAAAATTTTTGTAGTTTTGATTACTTATATCCAAAATGTATAGTTAGAAACTATAATTAAAATTAAAAATTCCATCCCTTGACAGAAAGAGAAATTGTTTATAGGCAGCGTGCCTTTCGGCAGTCTAGCTTGCCTTCTCCCTAAAGGGCTGATTAGGGAGAATAATTGGGGATGATAGCGGGAGGAAGACGACAATTCCATTTAATTAAAGATAATTTATTTTACTTTAAATTGGTGATGTCCCACATGAATAAGAGTAGATTTAGCAGATAGATTTATTAATGGGTACTGACATCTCCGTTGACAGAAAAAGCAAACATTTTCTTTCCTCATTGTTTTTATTGCATCCCCACACCTGAAATTGCTGTCACCGTGCTTCCTCAGCTGCTTGACAGAGCCATAGACTTTGCTACCAAATATGCAATTACTGATTTATCGCTGAAACCAACTTGATCTCCTTTGAGTTAAAAACCAGGCTAGGAGACTGAACTGCTCCTCAGCCCGTTAGGACTCACACTAGAAATGCTCTCTTCACGCGTGACAATTTCTAGATTGACTCTCTCTAGATGTAGTTCATGGAATTCCGGGTAGTTTCAAGCATTATGAATAAGGACCGTGGAGTTCATTTAGTTTTGGGTAAGGTCCTGGTATGAATCTCTTTAAGGAAGTATGACCTTGTACATCATCAATAATGAAGAATGACACAAAAGTATCTTCTGTGTAACCTAGATTCATTCCTGATCAGGAGTTATATGAAGTCCTTTGTGTGTGTGTGTGTGTGTGTGTGTTTGTGTGTGTGTGTGTGTTTATTGTTGTCTCATGGAATTATGAGCACATTGGGGAAGTTAATGGAACTTTTTATAAAGTTAGAAAGCAGGCTGAAAAAGTACATGAAATTGTTTTCATAGTCTTGTCAGTTTACAGTGAATTTTTAAACATGATACACTTAGCAATAATTATAACTTCATAAACCCTAAGAAACTTTCTTCATATTTCGGATAAACCTGTTTTGCTTTTCCAGTTTCCATTCACTCTCTATTGTAGTACAGTTAAACTTCTTACATCATACCAAATTCCTGTATTCTTAGTTTTGTTTTATCTTGCTCATTCATTTGTTCTCCTTCTCGTTCTCCTTCTCGTTCTCCTTCTCCTTCTATTTATTTATTTATTTATTTATTTATTTATTTATTTATTTATTTATTCTTGTTTCAGAACCTTTGTTTGCCCATTCACTCATTTTTATGGCCAGCTCAGCCCACCCCGATGGCCGGGCTGGCACAGCATGTGGTGCCGGGGAACCACGGTCCCTGAAGCCACCCAAGCTTTCCCAAGCAGGCGCTTCAAACCACCGAGCCATCCCGCCAGGCCCTCTCCTTCTCCTTCTCCTTCTCCTTCTCCTTCTCCTTCTCCTTCTCCTTCTCCTTCTCCTTCTCCTTCTCCTTCTCCTTCTCCTTCTCCTTCTCCTTCTCCTTCTCCTTCTTCTTCTCCTTC